>JARQZK010005102.1:0-77500 GCA_030704885.1 Cynegetis impunctata | reverse complement strand
GCGAACCCTTGAGCTCCTCGTACTTTCTCCAAATTCTGAAACCACAATATAAATTTGAAGTATATTAAAATGGACATCAGAAATTATATATATATAAATATATATATATATATATATATATATATATATATATATATATATATATATATATATATATATATATATATATATATATATATATATATATATATATATATATATATATATATATATATATGATTCCGTACATTAGCGTTAACACATATCATTTTGACTCCGTATATCGGATGCAAAATAGTTTTTGCCAAGTTCTTCGAGATAACTTACTATATAATCATGATTTTCAGTGAGATGCTTTCTGTTCGTCCCTTGAGACTACCATATTATTTTGCTTCGATTTGCTGCAACCCAACATACGTTATGTGCAAAAGTAAAGGAGTCAAAATCGTTCACTGAATGTAAAATAATATTCATTTTTAGTTCATACTGTCTACGCTAGGGGCAAAATGAATATACGCTGAGAGTATATTCAAGTTCGTCCCCTCACACTTTGCGTACTATTTTGACTCCTAAAATCGGCAACACTGTGATGCAGGCAATCGTACATAAATACACGGGAATCTTCCATGTAAGTTATGCTGAAATGTAAACTTGAGCTTACCGCTTATTTCGCATTTGTGAAGTGTTACTCAATATTAATACAATACAATTGTTTAATTATATTATTATATTATTATTATTATTATAACATTCATGCATGTTTCGTAGACTAATTGAATAAGGACTTTTCATAACTAATGTAATATTTTTTTAAAAATTTCTTTAATTTCCAGGCAGAAAAATATTTATTGTCTAGAGATTGTTAAATTTGAACATATTTTGTTATTGTTTTGCGAAACAAAAGGTGTTATTTTCAATATATTAAGTAAAAGTTATGAAAATTCAATAGCATATTGATTTTTCTGTGAATATCAGGAAATTACTGCAGCTACCGCAAACTAAGGAGGAGATTCTCACTTTAGGAATTTTTCTACTATAATGATTTCCCTGCATACAACTCCGTTATTTGTACCTTCAAGAGGTGAAATGCAAAATGGTACTCAAGTCGTGTTTTCCGCCCGATTTGGCCATCTAGCGAAAAACAGTTAGTTTTGCCTAGTAAATTCAATTCGAAAAAAATTAGGTCCAATTTGAAATGTTTTTCCATTTGTGAGACCTGTTCATTAATTTTTACTAATAAATCAGTATAAAATTTGGTGCAGTTTTCAAGCTGAATATTTCATATTTTTCACAATTTCAGAATTTTTCCGGAAAAAAACTTTCAAGAAAGGTCATTGTTTATAAATAATTTTCACAAATCGACGAAAGTAAAAATATCGAGCAGTAATATTCAAAAAAACTATCAATGTGCATTCTTTTGTTTAATAATCACTGTAAATTAGTGTGCGTTTTTATAAATTCTATATTATTTTGGATATTTATTTTACCAATGTTTAAATTAACGTTTCTTAATACGTGGGCAGCGGGTGTACATACTACCGCCCGATATTGCTCGAATGAAAACAACTTCATACACATTTCGGAATTTATGATGAAGTGTGTAGCCCGGCCAACGAAAAATAAATTATTGGGTATTTCCTTTAGAAAAATATTTATTAGTGATAAGTTATTATTACTAGAAAAAGTTTACACTAATATAGTTGGCACTAATCACAAATAATCATCGAAAAGTTTGAAGAAAATAGTTTTTCTTGAATATCTGGAAAATAAATTAACTTTTCAATGAAAAAAAATACTAACATAAAGAAGGAGTAATTTAGAAAGATGTCACTACATTTAAGATCATTATTTTTTTTGTGATAAAAATTTTTAATTCATTTTCCAATGTATAGCAAATAAGCAGTAGGCTAAATTGTTCATAAGGACTTTTGAAAGAATATAATTTTTTAAAGAAAAAATTAATTTTTTTTAACTATAAATAATTGTGTTTTAATTAGTTGATTAATTTAACATGGAAATTACTGTACATTTTTCTTTTAAGTTACATAATAGTGCAAAATCAGTTATATTTGAATAAATATCACAAATAGATTCAAATATTTATTTGAATCTCCTTAGAATTAAGTCAAGTATACTCTGATTTTTGTCATTATAACATAAATTAGTTATATATATTTTCCTAAATTAAAATGAAATAACACCAAAAATGTTAAATTTTCTCAAATAAAAAATTTTAATGAATATTAAATTTTAAATAGCTACTAAATCTTTAAACAAATATCCTATTAAAAAGTAGAAGAAGAATTTCCTAGATCAAATTGTTAACTTCAATATTTAAAACAAAAGATTATTGTCAATTCACCAGCTACAGCTGTATTTGAAATGTAAATTTTTCAAAAATTTTAACATTTTTGAAGTTTTTTTTTTCAATTTAAGAGAACATATTACTAATTTATGTTATAATTACAAAAACTAGAGTATAGGTACTCGACTCTATTCTAAAGAAATTCGAATAAATGTTTGATATTTTTCCAAATAAAGGTAACTAATTTTGCTCTTTAATGTAATTTATAAAAAAAATTATAGTAATTTCCATTTTAATATTGAATCAATCAACAAATAAAAACACAATTATGAATAAATGAAGAATATGAGTTTTCTCTTCGAAACTCTTAAACAACTTATTATGGATAGATGATATATAATAAACCGAAATTTATTTCTCTGTAAACAAAGGTTAAATTTTATTCACTAATTACAACGACTATTTACACTATTCAATCTTACCTGTTAACAAAGAAACGACAATTTGAGTCTATTAATAACACTTCCTTATTCACAGTTATTAATCTACTTAATCTTAATAGATATGTCAAGTTTGGCAATGATGTGTCAATTGCAGTTGAAGTTTAGCGATCTCATACAAATTTATATGGATATATAGCTACATGCAGAGCGCACTTTATTTGAAATGAAGAAACTATATTTTCTTTACATCTCCCCTCCTTCAGAGTGAGAATTGCTAAGGCGATTCTCATCAATACTTTTTTCATTACTTTATAAAGAAATGAAAAACTAACTTTTCACAGGTTAAAATAAAAATCTATTGAGTAAACGCGTTTCGTCATAACATTGACTTCATCTCGTACTACTTTTTTCATTCTTCTTCATCTGCGCATTCCTGTGTTTCTGATTAAAAAATCCACGTCCTCTATTAATTCACCCTTTCCATCAACAACTAACCAATTTCTTGTGCCGAATTCCTCTTTTCCTCCTATTTTCATTTCTTTTAGAATTTTTTTTTTCTCTCGCAATGCGTTTCTTAAGGTACCAGCATCTTTTGAATATTGCACACCGGAACTACCTGTTGATAGATATTCAACCATCTTTTGAGTGGTTGTTTTTACAATATTGGCAGAAAAAGATGGTCTAGTGAAAAGGCATATCTGCACATTACCTAAGTTCTTCGTCAACATGGATTGAGCCATTTTGGAAAACTTAATTTAATGTATTGCTCCTACTAATTTTTTCTGGGCTTTGTCTCTCGCCTTGAATTCCTCGTTTAATTCTGATCGTTTTTTCCAATCTCCTACATTAGTAATTTGAGAGGGCAAATGAAGGTCATTCAGATATGTACCGAAAATTTCATGGAAAATTATTTGAGCCATATTGTTTGAAGATCCATTTGTTTTTATTGAGTATTTCAGGTTGATTGCCAGTTTGCTGTATTCCAACTGAACAATGGGTGAAAAAAATTTCCATTTTTCATCTTTCTTTTTATTTTCCCACAGGAAGACCAACACTGCAAATGGAAAGTAGAACTTCTGGGTTGATCTGGCAGTCGTCAATATTTGAAGGTCTCAAAGATCCCCCAACATTCCTGAAACTTCCCCAGGAGAATTTGCGTCTGATAAACAAACTATTATTCCTGGGGTTATGTCTAACATTGCAAGAGTTCCTTTTAAAGCATTTTCTAGTTTATTCTGGTACATGTTTTCATTAGCCAACAATATACATTGAGCGATAGGGCCTAAACTCCGTATTAAACCTGTTCTTCTTTCTGGAGGTAAAGTTATTCCTTGTAATAGGGGAATATGAATTTAGTCACACCTGATCTTACTTCGTCGAAAAAACACTTAAAGGAGCACATTATGTTCATTAGAGGAGTGGCCACTGCAAAATCTATATTCAAATTCATACTTTCTATTTCTATTACTAGATCCTTTATTGGAATATCCATTCCTCCAATTCCTGCATTTTGCTCCATTAGCCCTTGAGCTAATGATTCCTTGTTTGCTCTCTTTCTTAAAGCTGTGAAAACAGTTGATGTTATTCCGGTAACTTGAATTACAACTTCTAGGTCACAGACATAAAACTTGTTGTCAGTAGACAAGTACAATCTTGCCATTTTCTTTTCATCTGCTGGAAATTTGGACGCTATTTTATCATAAATTTGGATTATTTTATTTATTGAACTTTCTCTCTCATTTGGTTTCTTGGCCTGTGTATCATTTCCTTCATTTGATGATGCACAAACATCCATAGTTTCATCCTGAGTACTCATTGTGTACTATCGTAAATTTTGCTCGTTTCATCACTGTCTGCTTTTGCTCAAATTGTCGTTTTATAAGACAATTATTATGGATAGATGATATATAATGAACCGAAATTTATTTCTCTGTAAACAAAGGTTAAATTTTATACACTAATTATTACAACGACTATTTACACTATACAATCTTACCTGTAAACGAAGAAACGACAATTTGAGTCTATTAATAACACTTGGGGGAAGTGTGCCTGAGATGGCATACTTTTTTTTTGGGTAGAATAATTTTTTTATTTATGGCCAAAAAAATATGTTTATGTAGGAAATATATAAAAATGGAATAAATAAAGTAAGTTTTCACAAAAAATAAACGGTTTTATCATTAACAAACGAAAAAATAAATTTTAAAAAAGAAGCATGGCATGCCATCTCATGAAAGTAACTATTGATGAGATGGCATAGTATTAAAAAAAATATAAAACTAGGTACAAATTTCACATGTGAACATTTTTGTCTTTCTGTCTACTCCAGCACATTCTGCATGGGCCCATTTCTTACAGATGTGACACTGGAACCATAATTCCCTTGATGGAGACCAGGAGTAAAGTTCATTGCAATAAATACAAGGCGAGTCCTCCTCATCTAGGTCATCCTCTAGGTCAAAACCCTCGGCTTGCTCATCTTCATTCTCATCCTCCATAACACATTTCCTATTCATAGTTCTCTCCGACTTTCTTATCATCCCTTCTTTTTTTTGTGAATCCTTGTCCTGCTCAATATCTCTACCAATTTTCTTCTTAACTGTTCTTGCCGCCTTTCTCAACATTACTTCTTTCTTCTGTGATTCCTCATATTTTAATTTTTCAATTTCAGGGGTTGTTGTTAGATTACCATATGACCCTTTTCTTCTTTTTCGTCGCACTATCTCTGCGACTTTTGGCATTGGTGAAATTTCCTCAATTGATAGGTCAAGATTTGTTCCTGGAACTGGCAAAACTAAAGTTTCATTGGTCTTTTCGTTAGAGACCTTGGTAGATTGGAAACTTTGCACCGAGTTTGTCATGACGTTGACTTTATTTAACTGACCATCTTGTACTTGGTTTTCATCCCGATTGTCATCCTCTTCAGCGTTAGTTACTTCTGCGGCAGCAAACATCCAATCGGGGAAGATGTTGTCGTTGAATGGTGCTATGCCAGTCGCCGAAAATCCGCTTAGAGCATTGGGAATGGTTGCTGCCTCGATATATGCTGCGTTGAATAAACAGGCTACTTGGAAATGAGTTACTACACGCCCTGGGTTATTTTTAAGCCAATTTGTTAGTTCTTGATTGTAGTAAGCATTAAGAGGACCAAAAAAGCTAACATCCAACGGTTGTAACCGGTGGGTACAATGTGGGGGAAAACAAAAAAGAATTATGCCATTTTCTTTAGCATATAGAAGTGCATCTAAGCTTTTATGGCTAGTGTGTCCATCCAATAACAGCAAGACTTTATTTTGCTTTGATGGTTTCACATATTTCGCAAAGTGCTTCAACCATTTAGGAAATATGTCACTATTCATGTACCCATTTTCCTGGGTAAATGCCACAGATCCAACAGGTGCTCCATCCATTAATTCAGCTTTCATGTTTTTTCTTGGAAATATGAGAGCAGGAGGGAGATATGTCCCTAAAAAAAATACATAACGTTTTTTTATAGGTAGGTACCTACTTTTAAATCATAAACTTACCTGCTGCGTTCATACAACAAACGGTCGTTAGTCGCTGACCTCGTTCAGCGCTACTTAAAACGCCTACTTGTTTTCTGCCTTTGGTGGCCAAAACTTTTGTATTCTTCGAAGGAACGGTGGTAATACCCGATTCATCCATATTCCAAATATCATTCGGCAGGAATTTATGTTGATCCAATACTCCAGAAAGCATTTGAAAGTATTTGTCAATTTGAACTTTGTTAAAAGCTCTAGCTCGAGCTGCAGAAGTACTCTCAGGAGATCGTAAGGATATCGTAGGATTACGTTGCCTGAAACCATTCAGCCAGGTCCACCCAGCCATTTTAGTTTCAGTAGAAAATCGATGAGGGATTTGTTTTGCTTCCGCAATTTGAAATGCCAGTTTTCGGACGTCATCCGTAAGCCCAAAAAACATGGATTCCATTTTTTTGATATGTTGGACCAGTTCATTTTCTAGATTTTCATTGAATGTGCTTTTGTGACCTCCTATGTAACCTTTTTTCCAGCCTTCCTCCTTAGTTGCCCTACGTCTTAATGTCCCAAAAGGGACATTACACGTTTTTGACGCTAGAAGCCACCCCATACGTTTCGCCTTCACAGCTAAGATGGCTTCCTGCATATTATTTTCATCCCATGACTCTCTATTTGACTTCCTTTTGTAGCGACCCATGTCTAAAAAACATTGTTTCCAATTAATAATCGAATTGCAGAGATGGCATACCATGCCATCTTGAAAAAATTATTGTATGCCATCTCATAAAATTAACGGTTATTTTTAAATAATACAATTTTTACTAAAAAATATTTTAAACTCGGTATTTGATAACTTAGATATAATATTCAATAAATTATCTATCTGAAAGTTACAATAACATACCTTCAAGTCCTTCCCGTTACCCACCAAACTATCTGCGAACGACACTTAAAAATATTTTGCGTAAACGAAATGTGACAAACATACGTTTCGACCACTCAAAGACAACTGACCTGCTTCCGATTAACAGAGTAGTTTGTTCGAGCCGATGGCTTCAAGGGGGCGCAACAAAAGGCTCGTAATTCAAAATGTATCTACATTAAATAGTGACTATGCCAACTCAGCAAGTATGCCATCTCGGGCACAATTCCCCTACTTATTCACAGTTATTAATCTACTTAATATTAATAGATATGTCAAGTTTGGCAATGATGTGTCAATTGCAGTTGAAGTTTAGCGATCTCATACAAATTTATATGGATATATAGCTACATGCAGAGCGCACTATATTTGAAATGAAGAAACTATATTTTCTTTATATATATATATATATATATATATATATATATATATATATATATATATATATATATATATATATATATGAAAGATTTTCTTATATTTATTTATATTGCTTACAATTCATCCAAGAAATTTTTATTTTTCAATTTGAGCCTGATTTGGACTCTAGTGCCCATACATGGCACTAACTGTTTAAAATCGGCTTCATTTTTCGACACTCCTTCGAGCAGTCGTAAGTCCGTTTTTCCATTTTCTGAAAAAATTTTTATTCTTCGAACTAGTTTCGCCAAAAACATGTTGAATAAAAGAGGATATCATCATTCTAGAATAATTCAATGATTTTTGTTAATAGTAATATTCTCATTTATTGATAATCAACGTGTATTCATAATTAACATATATTTTGTTTCCATATATTGTAACGAGAATGCATTGTCTATAGGTATGTATGTACCTATATAGAGATGTACATAGTTTGGTACTGAGTGCATACATTCCTGATTCGATTTTTTTAAGAACGATTATACCATGAATACCTATATAAACTATTCAAGGCAGAAAGCGATCCCGTACTAATTACAATGTCTTAACCACTAAATATAATAATGAGAAAAATCTGAGTTATGCTGTTTGTAAGGTCGTTGTACTGTATATTGATGTAACAACCTCTCTAAGGGATGTTCGGACTTCTAGGAGTAAAGAATTGCTAACACTTCCGAGATGTGATCCAACATGTAATTCGATTCAGATTAATTGATACCTCTCTGAAGTCCTGAATTTATCATTCTTGGAAACTTTTACATTTTTCTTTAACTAAAACAAATTATCAAAAACAAAATTCAATTGACGTGCTGGCGTGTTGACTATTTTGCGATGGGCCGTAGAATTAGGTAGATCTTCCTAGTATAAACAAATACACTCAAATATAATGGTTAACAGATTTAGTTTTACTTTACATTCTACATCCTAGAATATAATATAAGTATAATGGAAAAGGTTTATTGTTTTAACAAGGTTTTCATCTCGTTTTTGTCTATGCCGTTCAAGTGAGTACTAAAAATTCAGAAACATGTGTAAACTGCTCTTTCCCTAAGCGGTCTGGGCCGAAACTCTGCTATTATTCGATATTTCCCCATGATAATTTTTTTTATTGTATATCATATTCCGGGAACAGGACTCCTCTAAGGGCATAACTGTCATCAGTAGCGAAGTGGGACAAAATTTCCTGAACTAGAAAGTTCGATCAGAATCCAGAAATGTGCTATTATACTCTACACTGGAGTGTTCGTATTGTAGCAATTTTATAAAATCATTATCACAAAAAGTGGCAAATTATGTGCGAAAATCACGTTTCTCATAAGTCTCAATTAAGAAAGATATTTTCTGAAACTTTCTCTATTTTGCCGTACGACCTTCAGTTTTTCTTGAATGGTTTATTAATAGAATAGGAAATTGGAGCAACTTGTATAGTTGAGGAAATATTGAAAATTAATGAGAAATGTAAAATGCACTTGGAAGAATTTTCTTTGTTGCTAGTTGATGTAAGTATATATTTACGCATTCTTACTCACGTGTGTAATTTTGACTAATCATTCTTGAATTATCTCAATCATTTCTTATTGTATATGATCTCGTTTGATCAAATTTCTTATAATTTTTTTCTTAGTATATTTAGTCAGCAGTAATAGTGTTGATCTAATTTCTTGAAGCTTTTTATGTAAATTATTTTTATTGAAATTTGTATTTGTTTTGAATTGTTTATTTTAAAATTCGCAATGTGTGAACATGAAATATATTTGGACTGAAGATTTTCTATGGTACGCAATTCAGAGGAGTCGCTTTTTTACATTTTTTTTCATTGAAAGAATATTCGAAGAAATATTTATTTTAATAATAATAATAATAATACTTAATGAGTGTCTGGGGGGATGTTTGACTCTTACTATCGGTCTGGTTGCTTACAGAAGGTATTGAAATAGTACCATAAGTATCATATATAAAAATCAAGACTGAGAATATAAGTAAAATTCCATAATTATAATTTTTTCCAGTATTCTTTGAAGCATATACAAAAATCAACCCCGAGAGTTTTTGCCCACCATTAGCACCTGGAAATAGCCGTCGGCCCATAATAGCACGTATGCATACACTGAAAGTACATACGAACACTACTTAATCCAACGTACATTATTGCTGAGAAAATAAGTCATGCCTGAGGGCCCTGGAATCTTAGACTTTATGTACAAAAACTGAAATTGAGTTCACAAATCGTGGACATCACAGGAATTTCTACAAAATAATAAATTTATTCTAATTAACAAAAAGAAGGGTAGATTAATACAATATATAAATAAATCAATTATTATCAAATATCAACTGAAAAGCATTACTGGATATAGAGTGCGCTCTGCATGCACTATATTTGAAATGAAGAAACTATATTTTCTTTATATATATATATATATATATATATATATATATGAAAGATTTTCTTATATTTATTTATATTGCTTACGATTCATCCAAGAAATTTTTATTTTTCAATTTGAGCCTGATTTGGACTCTAGTGCCCATACATGGCACTAACTGTTTAAAATCGGCTTCATTTTCCGACACTCCTTCGAGCAGTTGTAAGTCCGTTTTTCCATTTTCTGAAAACATTTTTATTCTTCGAACTAGTTTCGCCGAAAACATGTTGAATAAAAGAGGATATCATCATTCTAGAATAATTCAATGATTTTTGTTAATAGTAATATTCTCATTTATTGATAATCAACGTGTATTCATAATTAACATATATTTTGTTTCCATATATTGTAACGAGAATGCATTGTCTATAGGTATGTATGTACCTATATAGAGATGTACATAGTTTGGTACAGAGTGCATACATTCCTGATTCGATTTTTTTAAGAACGATTATAGGTATGTATGTACCTATATAGAGATGTACATAGTTTGGTACTGAGTGCATACATTCCTGATTCGATTTTTTTAAGAACGATTATACCATGAATACCTATATAAACTATTCAAGGCAGAAAGCGATCCCGTACTAATTACAATGTCTTAACCACTAAATATGCTTTTCGCAGTCTCACACAAAGCGCCGGTCTATACGTTTTGAGGTTATGCTTGGATTTCGGTATAATATAATATGATGTCCAAATTCGGGATTGTTATTCACGATTGACCTATGAATTTATTTGAAAGTACTTATAAATTCAATTACCTCTTGAGAAGGTACTCACGTTCGAAATCTTTAACCATTTCCTCGTGGTTGGTGGCACCACATCCAATTAAAAACGAACCCAAACTGTTGGACTCTTCCATTGCTTGTAAGTATTAATTATAGCAGTACCAAATTATTTAGTTATAGTGACTATCAAAACATATTACTAACAATTTTAATAAATGAGCCATATTTGTTGTGAATCTTGTTTAATAATTATCACCATATTTGACAAAAAAAATATATAAAAACTATTATTGATAAATTGCTACAGTAAGTATTAAGTATAGCAGTACCAAATTATTTAGTTATAGTGAATATCAAAACATATTACTAACAATTTTAATTAATGAGCCATATTTGTTGTGAATCTTGTTTAATAATTATCACCAAATGAGACAAAAACAAATATATAATAACTATTATTGATAAATTACTTTCAGTGTATGAACTTTCTCATATTTATAGTCATGCATTTTGTGTTTCTTCAAAATTCGGTTCACTGAATTTCTGCTTACATCGGTTTCATGAGCTGCACATCGAGTAGATGCATTTTCCTTCGCTTCGAAATAAGTCAAAATACTGATTTCATTCTCCTCATCATCAACTACAATTCTTTTATATTCTTTAGGAGCTCTTACACTTCCAAAACCTTGAAAGTTTGAAACATATTTTCGGAAGACCTCCTCCGTCATGGAAGTTAAATGGGGATACTTCTCGTTGAAAGCCCTGCAGGTTCTACTAATAATTCTGTCACATTCACTATGTATAAAAAATAGATCAAGAATTTCATTATTAGAATAGCGATTCATTTTATTAAATCGAGAAATGAAGATAACGAATAACAATTAGACCTGACACTTGTGAATCATTAATAGATAATTTATCTTCTATTGTTACAGAATGTTTCTATAGTTTCATAAGAAAATTCATCGAATCTTTTTGGTTTCGATGAATTTGACCCTACGTGCACCATAAATACGGAAAATCTCAAATAACTCAGAAATTATTGAATTTAGGAGCACAATCATGTTAAAAAAACTATCATTATTTTTCTTCGCTGAATCCAACGCAATCATAAAAAAATAGGGTTCTTATTTGAAAAACAGAAGTTATGGCCAATTTTTGATCACAATTTTCGACACAAAATTTGAAACACCCTGTTATGATATTTCCAAAATTCATGAAATGCATGACCTTTCTTCCTCTTCGATGTTGTGAAAACGGTTTACGCTTAGGATGTTGGAGAAAAGAATAATGAACATAATACTGACTACACATATTCGACTTTTTTTGCGTTTTTTTTCCGTTATTTCGAAAACTATTCGAAAAAATGCAATGATGTTAACAGAAAGGTACCCCGAATTGAATACTTGATCATATGAGGAACGAAAAACTTGAAAAACAAATTTTTTATAAAACTTATTTTCACTCCCTGTATAACCGGTAGTGCTTGAGCTCCGAAACTATTTTAGCTCTGTAGAGAATCTCGAGCAATATCATAATCCCAATTTTCAGATTTCAAATATGTCAAGTTCTCCAGAAACTTCTAATAGGCACTCGAACTTGGGAGACCCTGTATATATATTATAAAACAATTTTTTTCTTCCCCTCTTTCAGGTTATTCTTACAGCTAGTTTATATAGGATTATATTCAACTGAATTAAATACCTATACTCCAATAATATTTTAATAATTAATTAATATAATTTAATTTCTTAAGTGAAACATATTTGAAATGCAAACATTTGAAAATACCCATAGAGATTTTGTGCCAGTTTTCCATAATTTTATAAAAAAAATTCCTTATAAAATTAATTTTCACTCCTTGTACAACCGGAAGTGCTTGACCTAAGAAAATATTTTAGCTCTGTAGAGAATCTCGAGCAATATCATAATCCCAATTTTCAGATTTCAAATATGTCCAGTTCTCCAGAAACGTCTAATAGGCACTCGAACTCGTATATTTTAATTAGACAGTCATTTCTGGAATTTATTTACACATATTATTTTGTACAGAATTCTTCAATCATGTTAAGATAATTAAGCTTTACTTAACCATCTTGGACGGGAGCAAATCTTCGAAGTATATAAGTGGTAATGGACTTTGATTGAGAATCAGGATCAGAATGAATTGATTTTGAAATTGTATCGATATTTATACTTTTGGCGTTCGTGACTATTGAACTAGAGAAAATGATGAGTTGCTTCTAAAACGGATGTGAAGCAGACGAGATTTCCGCAAACGTTTTTTTCACTGTACTGTACTGCCGTGTATTAAAGTTTATATCACTGAATTTGTTACCACGTGCATTCGCCGCGTGGCCACGTAGCTGGGTCTGTTTGTTCTCTTAGCTCTCCCGTTTAGTGGGTGCCTCGAAACTGCAGTGTGTGCCTCTGTGCCGTGTCTCGAAATTTCAATCAATCATAAAAGTATATTGAAAAAACATTTTTGGGGGGAGGCACATGTTTTTGCTAGCTAAATATTATCTATGGGCAGTTATAAGGTTCTGAAACCTTCTTCAGCCCTTTAAGTTACTAAAAAATGAGTTTACTTTTCTATCGTTCTACATTATTATGAAAATTCCTAATTCCCTGACACGGAGTGCGGCGTGGACCGACTTCCTGATTGCGTCCATTCGGTCTACTATTGGTCTAATGAGGGTTAGGCCAATATTAGGAGCATGGAAAACCACAAAACCGTGCTCTCGCAATGTACAGGGTGAGTTATTTTGGTTGTCTTTGTAGGCTATATTAGAATCTAGAATAGAGAGGCAAAAACTGATGGCGCACTGTCGATCTCTTTTTTTCAACTTCAATCACTGGTTACATTTGATATTTTCTAGTTCGTTTTCTTTGGGAGATACGAAGGTTAATTGGAAATTAGGCAATTTTAAAAAATGGTCATATCTGCGTTATTAGGAGGTTTATCAAAAAAGTTTTCAAATATCTTTTTACATAAATTGAAAGAGGAAGACAGTGGCGCACGCAATATTTTTTTAGGGTTTCAAAATTTGGAGTTATC
The DNA here is from genome assembly GCA_030704885.1 of Cynegetis impunctata. Taxonomy (NCBI): domain Eukaryota; kingdom Metazoa; phylum Arthropoda; class Insecta; order Coleoptera; family Coccinellidae; genus Cynegetis; species Cynegetis impunctata. The sequence continues at coordinate 63,710 of JARQZK010005102.1, read as the reverse complement.
ATACATGACCAAATTTTTTTTAATTAAACACCCGGTATATTATTGCATCATTTTTAAGCTTTGTTTCAACCATATTAGAAAATATATAAATTACTTACTCTTTTCTGTTGGAATAAAGATAATACAATACAAAGTAATTTATCAAGGAGATTTCTATATTTTCATTTGAATATCGAGAATGTAATAGCAACAACAGAAAATATGTTAAATTAAATGTTCAAATTGCAAGCCCCTTTGTCGAATACATAATCGGCATCTTTTTTTAACAGCATTGACTGCGTTATGAATGTGGATGTTGGTAATTTTTCGAATTGAAGTTTCAAAATTATCCTTCAGTTCACGTAACGTGTTCATTCTTTCTTTATATATTATATCCTTTAGATACCCCCAAAAAAAGAAATCTAAAACAGACAAATCGGGCGATCTTGCTGGCCAAGGTATTGGCCCTCTCGTTCCCAGCCATTGATTTGGAAAGGTACCATTTAAAAATACTCTTAACAATCCCGCATTATGTGCCGGTGCACCATCTCGCTGGAAAAATATTTGTTGTCTCTCTATCAATGGCAAGTCATCTAAAAAATCTGAATTTTCTGTCAGAATATCTATGTATAAAGCTCCATTTAAATTATCATCATAAATATGGTACGCTATTATTCAGTTATTGTAAATAGCAACCCATACGTTAAATCCAAATTTTCCTTGCCTTAAAGGTTCAACTGTTTGATGGGGATTATTATCTGACCAGTAATAACTGTTATAACGGTTGAAAATTCCATCACTGCTAATACGTGCTTCTTCTGTCCATATAACATTTGTTCCAAAATTTTCATTCTGTCGAATTTTCCTCAAATACCACCTGCAAAATACTTCTATGAGGATCTATCTAATTTTCTATGAGGATCTCCCGGATGAAGTTTATGCACTTTTCTGGTTCTGTAAGTTTTATACTTATGTTTTTTCAATACAGAAACTATACGAGTCTGAGATATGCCTAAATCTTCTTCTGCATTTCGGGTTGAGTTTGTTGGATTGGCGGTAAAATATCCTAAAATATTTATAATGTCATCTGCCTGATTTCGTTTATTATATTTTTTTGATCTAGGTTTATTAAATCTTCCATATATTTCCAAATTACTATAAATTCGACACATGACTTTCCCACTAGGTTGAGAACGTTCGGGGTAACGTTGAAAATATAATGCACAAGCAGCCTCAGCATTCTTTTCCCTTTCAATGTAACACTCCAACATATCACGTTTTTCAAAAAAACTGTAGCTATTGTTCATTTTAACAATTTTTACGTTACAAGCAACGACAAATAACTGTTTACAATTTACAAAAGTCACAATGACAACAGTTTGTTTACTGTCATTTTAATTTCCAGCCTACTATGTTAAACAGATATGTTACTAATAATGAAGTAATATTCAATTTAATAAACTAGTATAAGTTTATTCATTTTAATTTAAATTATTTTTCTAAAAATCTGCAGAGTAAACTCAGTTCTGAATTACCTAAATGTCAAATAAAAAGGCCGAGGACTACAGTATGACAAATTTATGTATGAAGTAATATTTTTTTTAGCTGTTACATTCTCGATATTCAAATGAAAATATAGAAATCTCCTTGATAAATTACTTTGTATTGTATTATCTTTATTCCAACAGAAAAGTGTAAGTAATTATATATATTTTCTAATATGGTTGAAACGAAGCTTAAAAATGATGCAATAATATACAGGGTGTTTCATTAAAAAAAATTTGGTCATGTATGATAACTCCAAATTTTAAAACCCTAAATAAATATTGCGTGCGCCACTGTCTTGCTCTTTCAATTTATGCAAAAAGATATTTGAAAACTTTTTTGATAAACCTCCTAATAACGCAGATATGACCATTTATTGAAATTGACTAATTTAACCCTCGTATCTCCCAAAGAAAACGAACTAGAAAATATCAAATGTAACCAGTGATTAAAGTGGAAAAAAAGAGATCGACAGTGCGCCATCAGTTTTTGCCTATCTATTCTAGATTCTAATATAGCCTACAAAGACAACCAAAATAACTCACCCTGTACATGTTTTTCTTAATTTTATTTTTACAAAAAATTTTCAATTTGAGATAATAACATATTGTCATTTCTTAATATTAAATAATTTAATAGTATATCATGTTGTCAATGAAGTGCTCTCTTTATTATTTATTAATGAAACTATTACATAATTCTTATAGTTAATTTCTTATTTCTACACGATACTTTACACTGTACTCTGCTTTTTCGCGTCACTTTTTCGCGATATTTCACTTAACGGATGGCTAGCGGTATGTCCTCTAGATAGTCGAGGACTTCGTCGGTTGGTTCTGGGATGGCTCGAAGAATATTTGCAGGAGGAAACGGGAATTTCTTCCGCGGCTTTCTACAGAGTGCCGACGACGTATACGCCAGGGTGCCAACAGCGTTGACCGGGCAGGCTGATTTGGACCGTTCAATGTGCGTGTGGCATATGCGCATTGAAGTTTTTCTAGATGTTCGAAAATCGGAGGAATATTAATTAAATTGTAAACTAGGTGAGATGTAAAACGTTTATGAATTTTGAAAATGCTTCGGCAGATGGCTCTTTCGCATGGCTCTATATTTTTTTGTAGATGTTTTGGAAGTGTGCTATATAAAATTGATCTGTAAGCTATAACCGGGCGGATGAATAATTTGTAAGTGTGAAGTAGTGTTTGGGGGTTGCAACCCCTGATGTTGCCTTTGAGTGCATATAAGAGATTGGCTCTATTGCGGACTTTTTTAAGTGTGAGTTGAATATCGGTTTTCCAATTGTGAAATTGATTGAATGTGATTCCCAGATAGACGACTTCCTCCCGGAGTTGGAGGTTATTCTCCATTTTCGTGCCCACGCACTGGTCCTATCAAGCTGTTCCTGCATAATGTGATTACACATCACCGCTGAGTCCCCGATGGTCCACGTCGCCGTGTCATCTGCAAAAAGAGAAATGTGTGTATTTATATTGTTCGAAATAGGAATATCATGAGTGTAAATTAGATATAAAAGTGGAGCTAGTATGGATCCTTGCGGAAGTCCTGAATGAGAGGTAAATGGATCTGATGAGGATTTTTCAACTTTGATTTTAATGGCGCGGTTGGTTAAAAAAGATGATATTAATTTTACTACGTAAATAGGTTCCTGTTATTAAAAGATTTTAAGATATCGATATGTAATTGGATGAGCGGATCTTGCGTAGAATGAGACACGGAATCCGTGTTGATTTATAGGAATGATATTATTAATTTCGGAAAATTCCTTAAGTCGTCGGCAATTAATTCTTTCGAATACCTTGCCAACAACATTAAGGAGGGATATAAGTCTATAATTGTCGGGTTTTGTGGAATCTTTGAAGGGTTTGGGAATTAAAACCGTAGTCGCCTCTTTCCAGGGGCGCGGAAAATAGCATAACGTGAAACAGCGGTTGTAGATTGCCGTAATTTGTTGAATCGCTTGATGCGGTACTCTTCGAAGTATAGCTCTCGTTAGACCATCCTCCCCGGGGCAGTGTTTTTGCCCTCACAAATCGTGGCGACCACTTCATTCAGATATAGGCGTGGTGAAAATACCGTTTTTAATAATGGTGTAATTATTTTCTAAATTTCTAAATAATTCTGCGTCGAAACGTGAATTTTGAGGAATTTGGAAGATTTCTTCGAGGTGAGATTTAAAAATGTTTGCTCTTCCCATCGAATCGTTTACTACTTGACCGTTTGGAGCGGTCATATGAGACTTATGTTGGCTTCGTTGATAAAATTCTAACTGCGCTATTGTATGCGGTGTTTATTGTATGCAAAAGATGGTTAATTACCGTTTCGATTTGATCTGGAGTATTTAATTCCGGATTCGTTTCCATATTTCTGCTATATAATAGTCGAATTGCTCCCAATCGGTTTTATTGAAATCTCTGATTGTTATTATGTTTGGCAAAATAGGTGGAGGATTCGCTAATGTCGAATCTATCAAAAGAGGGACGTGATCAGAAGTTATTGTTTGACCTATATAACAAGAATTATTGAAGTGTTGGAGAATGTCGGAAGTGACAATTATATGGTCATTAATGGACATACCGTTATGACTAAAAAACGTAGGATTGTTATTATAGCAACGCCATAGTTGAAATTCAATTAAACTTTCCGATAATATAGGGCCGTTTCGGTTAGTAGTTATATCTCCGAATTGTATATGTCTGGCGTTTAAATCTCCTAGTATTATTGAATTTGGTATTGAAGATACGTACTCTAAGAATTCATAGTTAAGGATATCTCTTGGAGGGCGATAAAAACTGAAAATATTGATTTTCTTGTTGTTTAAATGGAGCGTCGCGGCTACGCATTCTAGGTTTTGAAATTCGCGTGGAATGGCGAATGACGTCGATGCGTAATTTTGGTGAATTAACAAGGCTGTTCCCCGACAGCCACCTAGCGCACTGTTTTTTGAAAAGTGTTATATCTTCAGAATGAAATTGCGGTTTTGGATTTGGTTTCTGTGATGGAAAGGATTGAAATGTTATGTTTGATTAACAATTCTTTAAGGAGGGATCGTTTCCTCGGATGCCTCCAGTGTTTACCGTGCCAACCGTGAAGCTCATTACTCTAATAATGGCGCCATTGAAATAGAGACCATGCCGCTCGTGAAGTTAATTACTGTTTTCCGCGAGATGAATTGTTCACTCGCGAGGTTAATTGCTTGAGTGATCAATTCCCATTTGTCGGGGAATATGTTCAGTAATGTTTGCGTAATAAATCGCACTAGTGAGTTTACACGAGTAAAATTTTCGTGCGTGTCGTCATCGGACGATTCGACGGATTCGTTAAGCACTTTGATAGGCGCAACTACTGACGGTTTCGCGGGGGTAGCTCGCCTCGCGGGACACTTCATGTTCCACGCTGCGTGCTTCCCCTTGCAGTTAGGGCTCTTCTGTTTTGTACATGTCCCGCTACGGTGATTTTCGCCGCACGATGCACACGTCGGGTTTGAGGTACATTCCGAGGCGTCGTGACCTGTTTTCGTACAAGTCGAACAATATTTTGATATCGGCGCCGGGATTTTGGATGGTTCGGCGTTATGAATCCGACCGAAAATTGGTAAACCTTTGAACAAAAGGTTGTCTATTGTCGATTTAGAGTTAGTTACTACCCTAATTAGTTTCGTTGGGGTATTAAATTCCCTTGACGTGATGCGCCAGCAATTGTTATATTCGTGACCTTCACTGTCGAGGGCTGCTTTAATTTCTTCGATGTTATAATCGTAGTTGACATATGTTAGCACGCATGAATATGAAATTTTTCGCGGTGCCGAGTTGTTGTTATAGCGGTTATTCGTTTTTCTTAGGGATTCGAAACTGATTTCTGGAAATCCTATTAAATTTTGGAGAGTTTTTTGGAAGTTTTCAGGTGCTGGTTCGGAACAAATTAGGAGAGCGGTTTTGTTGTAGTTAACTTTTAGTTCGGTTATTTTCAATTTGGTGGTTCTTAGGACGTTGTACGTTTCTCTTTGCGATTTAAGTTTATCCGGAATATTTCGAATTACGTATTTGAAAGAAGTTGGATTTATTGTAGAGTTTTTAGTATTTGACGAGTTTTTTGTTGAATCGGAGGTATTTGACGAATTTGGCGAGTTTATGATAGGCAGGGTCGGTTTTTTTTTGTAAATAACGGTATTAAATCCTTCATCCTCTGAGGGAGGATGAAACCTCGTGATAGACGAGACCGATGACGATCTCGTCCTAGGTGGCGAGGTAAGCGGAAGGGATCCGCCCCCTTTCTTCTTAGGTTTAGACATACGGTAACTGCTTCTAATTTATAAATCCACTATACGGAACGAAATTAAAAAAAGATTGAGCAAAAATTGGAAAGGATTTGAATAATTTACGCTATGCGCGATAAAACGGAGCACTGTTGAAAGTTATTAGAGAGTTTCTGCATCTTCGTGAAAATCCCGTTGAACGCAAACGCTAAACGTTAAAAATAGCGTTTGGCGTTTAACGTACGAGCACCTAATTTAGAGTTTTTGCATCTCCGTAAAAATTACGTTTAACGCTAACACTAAACGTAAAATGGAGCTGAGGTGTTGCATTTTTCAATTCTTAGAGGTTAGAATTGTTTAATATACTTGGTTGCGATTGCTTTTGTGGTTATGGAGGACATTTTAACTTTATCAGCTTTAGGAGCTATAACTGATCAAGAACTAGAAGACTGTGTTTTTATTCAAGAGATGAACGAAAGAAAAGCTCCGGAAAACAGAAGTGAGAGGTATGGATCATTTGATATCGAACATCTATCTGATCGAGAATGCTATGCGCTCTTCCGTTTTAATAAAAACGACATAGTAAAACTCGTAGAACTGTTGAATATACCTGAAGTGATTTCAACCAATCACAGGTACTCTGTTTCTGGTACGGTGGGTTTATGTATTCTACTGAGACGTCTGTGTTACCCTAACAGACACTCCGATATTGAGCCTTTGTTCGGGCTGTCATCGCCGTATATATCAACAATCAGCAATCATGTAATGAGAATAGTTTTTGCAAGCAAGGGATACTTGTTGAATGATTTGAGAAACCTCCAATGGTTAACTGAACAGAAGTTGCAAGTTTATGCAAAATCATTGATAAAGAAAGGATCTCCTATTCATAATTGTTGGGGATTCATAGATGGAACCCCTATAGCCATTTGTAGACCTTCAAAAGATCAACAAGAGTACTTTTCTGGGCACGAAAGGTATCACTGTCTAAAGTACCAATCCGTCGTGTGTCCTGATGGCATTGTTACTAGTCTGTTGGGGCCGTTCGAAGGAGTAAGGCACGATGCCGGAATTCTACGAGAAACAAACTTGTACAACCAACTCATCGAAAAAGTCAAATTAAACGATGAAAACAAGTATGTTCTGTATGGAGATCCAGCATACCCTATTAGAGAATTGTTGATTTGCCCCTCTTCCAGCAGGAATTTAACACATGAACAGTTGATGTTCAACAGGTCGATGAGCCCTTTAAGACAAGGAGTTGAGTGGGCATTCGGGAAGATTGTAAACGAATTTGCTTTTCTTGACTTCAAGATAAACCAAAAATTGCTTTTACAAGATTTAGGCAAAATGTATAAAGTATGTGGTTTACTAACCAACTGCCATACTTGCCTATATGGAAGTCAGTGCTCCATGTATTTAAATAGTTAGACTATTAATAAAACTATTTTCTACGTACCTATTATTTTATTTCTTCTTTAAGTTTGAAAATTATAATCCTATAATTAGTTAGCTTTGTAATATAAACATTTTTAATAACACTGGAACATACTATTTCAAAACTAAGCTAAGAACCAATATGAAACTAATTTAACTATTAAGGTAAGATTCTGGAAGTTTTGAAGAGTCGTGAGGATAAATAAATGTCACTTTCAGTTATTTTATGATTCTTTTAACACGTTAAATTTGAATATTTGTAACAGCATTTGTCGTTGCTCTCTATCTCGGTGTAACCTTTCTCTTCTTTCTTCAATCTCTAAAGTCAGTCTTTTCCCTCATTCTTCACAATCACTTTCAAATTTCCTCATTTCGAATTCAAGTTTCTCCCTCTCAAATTGCAGGTTATCCTTCTCTAGTTCAAGGGCTGTTTCCTCCAAACGCAACTTTTTGCATTGATTTGCAAGCTCTTCTTTTTTCATTAATTTTTCGTTTTCCTGCTTTTCTCTTAGATATTCTAACATAGGAGTTCTTTTCTTTGGATTACTTGACAAAAGAGGTGCATCAACAGGAACTCTTTGGTTTGGTTGCCTGGACCTGCCATTGGTGATCGTCGGAGGATCGATTGCCGGCACAGTTTCATCGGCAATCACTGTGCAACTGGTAGATTGTTCAGCATCTTCATAATTATTGATCAAATCAATGTCAAAAACACAACCATCCAATTCGACGCTTGAATGTTCATTATTTGCATTTGTTTGTACCAGAAGTAGACTTTCGTTTCTTGCTGATACCCCCGGATTAGGTGTTTTTTGGGAGATTGTCTTAGGACTTTCCTTCGACATAAATTCGTTGGATAAATCGAGGACATTTTGCAAGAGTACCATTAGGTCGTTATATTCCTCTTAGGTTTCAGATTTTTTTTTATTTATGTTGTCCTTCTTTTCAAAAGAAGCTAACAAATATTGTAGGTGTTCTTTGAGACAACGAATAGAAAAGCTTTTGGATGTTTGATCAGTAACCTTTTCTTGAATATCATTCCACTTTCCATTATCTTCAAAAGGGTTTTCACTTAGAACTGCTTTTAATAACACTATTTCATCATTTAGGGTGAATTTCAAACGTTTTTTTATCCATATTGAAGAAAATTTCAAGCAAAAAATCTAATCACGCTTTAAAAATAAACGTAGCATACACTTCCAACTTAGGTTATGTTTTAATTGTTTACACTTAACAGCTGGCTTTAACGGTACGATAAAACACTACGATAAATCCCTTGAAATAGCGGGCCCGCTATACGTTATTGAGCCCGGTAAACGCTAATCACTAAAAATTAACGTTTAACGTTTAGCGTAATATATGGAGCTAAAGTAAACCACTATCCGAACACTTGGTCCGTTGTTGAAACGGGACCAGAATTTGAAGTTATTCATGTATTATGACAAAAAAGATATTTAAGGAGCACGAATATACAAGCAACTACCACAATGATAAGTAAGTATAATTTGGTAACGACTCACCGGAGTTTTGAATTTCCTTCACGAACACGTGGTCAATCCACCGCGTGGCTTCTTCACCTCGTGAACCTTCTCATTATATATACTCTTTCCTCTGTATTTTATATTGTATTGACGACCGAATGGTCTAAGTACTGATCCCTGGTGCCGTATTTCTGGGTTCGAATCTCAGAGATGACTCCTGGCGTTTTTCATTTTTTTATTTACAATCTCGTAAGAGCCCTTAGCCCTTCATTTCAAAATTCATTATATCAACTTGGATTAGTATAAGTTACCACTTCTGTCATGCGCCCCGACACGCACATGTTTCGTTTTCGCAAATTGTGGTCCTTCTATATTATCCGAAGGAACTTCCCATGACACCGTTTCTTTTTAATAAAATAAATTATTTTCTACTTTTTAATTCGGTTTGCTGCATTTGTTCAAGAATGTCTGATACATATCTCAAAGGTTATATCAAAATAGAAATAAAATTAATATGAAAGTTTGAAATTAAAATAAGTGATTGATAGCAGAACTCCCTCAATAAGACCATATTTTTCGAGTGAAGTGGATCGCGTTGAGAGGCGAGTCCAAAGGAATTAATAAAGGTTCGAAAATTCACGCTTTAATAGAAATAAAAATTAGAAAAAAATTTATATTATTGGAAAAAAATAAGGAAGCAACGCCAAATAAGTGAGCGTAAAACTTGGCTTTATCGCTAGGTTTTCATAGACTCTCATATTATAGACTTTCCATTTGGCCGAATTTGGCGATATCTCGCTTGTGTTGGAAGTTATCTTATCTCATTTTATCAAATATTGTGCCACTTGAATTTGTACTAAGTTGCTGTAGATTAAATGACATATCATCCATCATCTAATTGTCGGTATGTGTATGTGAGTAGAACTACTTACAAACTTTCTTGATCTAAGAAATCATATTAGTATACAAAATAAATCTTAGGTGATGCAATAAAATTACACATGCTTGAAAATTTATTAGTGCGTTAAATTCATAATTATTATTCCATTAGAAAGACATACGGAGGCCTGTAAGGTAATTCTGAAACTTCCTACCTAAATTATTTTGATTGAACAATAATTTTGTGAATAATACTTACCAAAACTATAATTTACTTAGTGTTATTCAGTTTTGACGAGACTTGCAATTATTGTGATATTTTTAGAATAATTGTAATTAATAAAAACTAATAAGATATGTCATTTCAAGTAGTCTTACATAAACTCCTTTCGATATTGTGAGAACTTTGTACCTTCTGGGAAATCATAAAGATCCTCCCAAATTCATTACTTGTTTTAGGCTGAAAATATAGTGTTAGGCTAGCTTGAAATTTTGAAAATTTAAGCAGATCTGTAAGGTGAAACCAGAATTCAATTCGTTCTCTTGAATAATGATAAAGCAATGAGTCTGGTGCATTTGCTTTGAAACCGCAGCACTTGAAAAAGTCCTATGGAAAAATGATAGTTTGACACAGTGACTATCACTCTAATCCTTTGCGGTAGTAACGATACACTTGAACACGACCTCGCTGTTCAAGTGTATTCAAAATACCACAAGGTAGGTTTGTAAACGTCTTCGTCTCCGGCCCCTGGACGCATTGACTTCTTTACTTCACCAAGTTCTTTCCTGTAAACAGTCCGCATTGAGTTTATTTTCTTTCGAACAGTTTCTCTGGTGGCCGCCTAATCGATCTCTTTAAACTTGCTCACTATCGCTTCATATGCCAAAGTTTGCTTGTCACGGTCATATTATTCACTGTATTATAATGAAAAATGATATATAAGTAAGTATCCCGAAAATGCAAGCGACCGTAGCGCTGCGACAGCGGAATCGCAAAACGGTACTTACTTAAAAAACATGCCTCGTATATATATATATATATATATATATATATATATATATATATATATATATATATATATATATATATATATATATATACCAAGCTAGTTAGTCGAGTATGTTAGGTACGCTGGCTAGTATTTGGGAGGTCTCGGGTTCAAACCACGGGGCCGACTGGTCTGCCATGAGTATTTTTCAGATGTTTCCCCATGATAATGTAAGTCACAGCTTGCAAACTTACAAGACGAATGCTGGGCCAGTATTAATTCTCTGAACCCTACCCACACTTAATAAAGATCCCCTCTCACCTACCGTTAATGCATTTGTATATACAAGTGTATCCTCTGATCTGGCTGAAGGAGTTAATCCCAAACTCAAGCTGCCCGCCTCCCTGACACATACTTCAGGGAGGAATGAACACGTGTGTTTCCTTTCCTTTTCTTATATATATATATATATATATATATATATATATATATATATATATATATTATATATATATATATATATATATATATATATATATATATATATATATATATATATATTTAATATATTATATAATATATATATATATATATATATATATATATATATATATATTATATAAAGTAAGTATCCCGAAAAATGCAAGCGACCGTAGCGCTGCGACAGCGGAATCGCAAAACGGTACTTACTTAAAAAACATGCCTCGTATATATATATATATATATATATATATATATATATATTATATATATTATATATTATATATATAATATATATATATATATATATATATATATATATATATATATATATTATATATATATATATATATATATATATATATATATATATATATATATATATATATATATATATATACATATATATATATATATATATATATATATATATATATATATATATATATATATATATATATATATATATATATGTATATCTATCTATATATATATATGAAACATGGGGTGGGAGACCTAGTGATACATATATAGGTGAAAATTGTGGATTTTTAAACTACCTTCTTCGAAATGATATTGTTTTAGCAGATAGAGGCTTTTTGATAAAAGAGTGTGTTGAAAGTTTAGGAGCTCGTTTAAAAATACCTACCTTCACCAAGGGCAAAATCAATTGCAACAGTTAGAATACATGTTGAAAGGGTTATAGGCTTGCTGAACAAAAAATTTAATATTTCAAAGCCCTATTCCAATGAGCATAGTGTCAAATATGACAACAATCAAACTACATTAGATGAATTAACTGTAGTATGTAGTGCTTTTATAAATATGTGTCCTTCACAAATACCATTAAAATGAGAGGCAAATAAATATCTGAGTGAGTCAATCCCAAAGCCAACCCTCTCCTAAAAATCCAATTTTATAATAATATGTGTATCGAGAGATAATTGAATTTTTATATTTACTTCTAGTTATCTGTAATTTTGGTATTTTGTACAGAGTGTAATGGTGTATATTATGAAAAATTTGAGTAGATCATAATATATCATCATATTTCATCAAATTGTAGTGAATAATAAGTATGTAGGTACTTTTTATAATAAATTAAATATACAAAACTTCATATATTTTCCTTATGCAAATGATTCTTTTTTTATTTCATTTGTAATTTATGCTTTATGAAGCGAGAGTAGTTTAAATGATTATATTTTGGTAAAAATAAATATGCAAACATAATTATGAAAGAACTACATTTACTCTGGTACCTATCTAACATTATATCTGATATAACTATGGTAAGAACGTACTAAAATTAATTATACAGAATTCTATATACAGTTAGTGCAAAACTAGTTTCTCTCAGGGCCGCAATTCTTGAAAACTAGGGAGTAGAACAAATGAGAGACTTGGCTCGAAAACCGTATTCTTGAACCGAATGACAGTAGAACAGCGCTCCCCAGGGAACAATTAATACATCTCTTAGGATTTGTGATAGAATCAGGCAGGGAACGCTCTTTCTAAGGTTATGTTTTCCTTTATGTTTATGTTTTGGGTGTATGGTTAAGATATTTCAGTCTGTTTTTCTTACTTATTCTTCACTTGCTGTACAAAGTTAATACAAAATATAAAGATCAACTTAATATAAAGTATGCATATTCAGAAATAACAATTTCTAAATATTTTGTAGTCTGTTTATCATACAAAATAAATCATAAATCCTGATGATAAAAATAAAGAAATAATATCAATAAATCAAATAGTCAAAGATCCGAAGTAGACGAGAATTCTGTCCATCTGCTTACTGGATGAAATGTATTTTTCATTAAATATAATATGTCAACAAATATATCACATGAATTGTTTGAAAAAATTCGGTCCAGGCTAATAAGATGTTTTTTTGATGCCTTGTACCCTGTATCCTCCAGTACCTCTTGCATATTTCCTCTCTTTCACAAACCTCGTTTTGGTATTCTTTTTACTGTCAACCCATGTCTGAAACGAAAAAGATACTGGATTCTCTTCTGTAGGGGGCCCAGTAGCAAATATTTCTGAAATAAGTTCTGCAAATATTCAGCACGCTCCCATAGCTAGTCTAATTGATCATAATCAAATTGTACAGAATGATTTGTATGATATGAGCTCAACATAAATTATTGATGACATTCATATGCACAAAAGCATTTAAATAAATTAAAATCAATTTAAACATCACATATTTATAGGAACAAAAATAATCCTACTATAGCACAATACTTCTAGGATTATAATAAAACTATTGGATGAATGTTTTATCATAAATCGGGTAATCCATGTTCCACTAGTAAAGATTATATTATATACTATGTACTTACTTTCCTCCACTGTGTCAATTCTTTTGCTGGACCATTTGGAATACTATTCAACATATTCGTTACTTCAATCCAGTTTTTTTTCATGTTTTCTCTTGTGTAATCTGATGTCAACCGACCGATATACATTTCAGACCTTTGTGATATGTAATCAGTCAATATCTCTTTTTGCTGAATATTGATGGTAAGCGATCTTCCCTTACCACTATCCATTTTCACTTTCCCAAACCAAAAAAAAATACTACAAGTCAAGCTACAAAATAAAACTGTAATTTGTCTGTCAAAAAATAGTTGTTTCTGATTGGTTAGAACCTTTGGCAACATTGCTCGTCGGGGAACTCTTATTCGGATCCCTCCTTGTCGGTCAAGAATACCGACTTCTAGTTTTCAAACGAGGGAGTAGAAACGAATCGGGGATCGCTCCCTAGGGAACGTTCTATTCTATCGCCGTCAAGAATCGGGGCCCAGGTATATAAGTCAATCCTACACAATCAAAATGGTACCACCTGATGTTACAGTCATCATTGTCACACTTTATCATAGGCCTAGTACCATCATCAACTTTTTGGCATGAACACCACAAAGTCACTGTTCCTAACCCTGCATTTTCTGTAAAACAGAAGCTCAGGCAAAATAACAAAATGGGAAAAATCTAATGCTTTTTTCAAAGTACTTTTCAAAAAAGTTTCATTGAAAGCAATCCTCTCTACAAATAATGTTTTTGGTGACCAAACAACAAAATCACAGTACTTGGTTTCTGTAACAAACATCTGGCATTGTATTTGACCTTCATTGAGGCTTACACTATTATTCACTATTTAAACGAGTAAAATTTTTTCTGGCAAGATACAAGGATGTAGTGGTTGTAGCACATGACTGATGTGTGGGGGTAATTTAATAATTTTGACATTTTCCTCGCTTGCGTTTAGGACCAGTGATAAACCTATATACGTAGAGTGGACATCACATACGATAACTACTGGCCTTTGAGGGCGAATATTGCACAAGAAAGTTCTTGTAAAAAAAATGGTGAAGTTTTCCGCTTCCATCCAGCCGTTTTGAGTAGCACTGTATGACAGAGCTTCAAATACAGCATCGGTCCAAAAAATTTAACACGGCACGTGTTAACATTTCACGTGTTTAACAAAATCCTTACACCATTCTAAAAAATGGACTGCGGTCATCCATCCCGAAGGATTCGCACCTCCAATACTTCCTGGCGGAGCGTTGTTCAACATATTATGTTGTCTGAAATTTACTCTGGGGAATATAAAATATGGTGGAACGCTATTTCCTATAGCTGTTACTGCAACGGCCAAAGTCACCAACGTGCCTCTTGGGAAGTAATTCTGCCAATTTGTCCAAAACCTCTTCTGGCTAGAATACGGTCTGGTTTTTGTACTGTAGTGATTCCCGTTTCGTCGATGTTATATACACTTTCGGGTTCCAATTTTAAGACGATGTAAAACAGTGCTTAGGTTCTCAAAAAACTTCTTGATATTGGTTTTGTTGAAACTCGTAGCTCTTGCCAAACTTTTTGCCTCTGGTGTTCGGATGGATAGTTCCCTGTGTCGCTTCATAAAAAACGTAAACCAGTCTTCGCCAGCAATTTTTGTTACATTCCATTGTGGCAGGTATTTTGCTGCTAGCGCCACGGCATATTCGAATGCAAAAGCTCTTATTCGTTTCGGTGCTAAGCCATAGTATATGTCTGCAGCTTGAAGAATGTAACTCGCCAAATGGGCTTCTTGGATGTCGGTAAAGACCCAAAATTGATATAGCCATATGAAACAAAATCCACGCACACGCACAGAGACGCATCTTACATGTCGTGGTTTGGAATGACCGATACATGTTGTTGGTATCTCGACAGACCCATTTAAGACATCTTCTCTTACTTTCAACAAAAATCTTCCCAGATTTCTCTCGGCAATATCAAAGTCTTTTGCCACACCCCTAATTGATCTGTTTTCTAATCTTACAAGTCTAGCTGCTCTTAACATAATATGAGGCGGTGTGGTACCTCTCTGAGTCTTTCTTTTATATGTTCTCATGTTTCTAAAATTAAATTTCACAAATTAATGAATTGCAAGGCACCCCGGGGCATGTTTTAAAATTTTCCCTTTCTGCAGAAATTATGTAAATTGGGCTGTCATACATTCGTATAACTGTACAAATTTCAATACCAACATACAGTAATTTTTTGTTGTTATTGTTCATGAGAACGAAAATGAAACCCCAAAACACGATCATAAAAGCAGTTTCTAGTCGTTCTTATTTCAATTTTATGCTTTTAGCTTCACATACAGTAGAACGTTTCTGCTCAGGATTGGTCTCAATAGTAATCAAAGCTTCGAGAATTTCTGGAAATGACTCTTTCAAACTTTTACAAGCATCTGCTCGAGCTGACCAGCGTGTGACAGATGGATTTTTGACAGTAGTTTTAGTTTTATTACCACGGAGAATTTCATCTCGTAGATTTTCCCATCTTCGAGTTGAAGCTGTAAAAAATGTGTAAATTTCTTGAAGGAGACTAAAGAACCAACAAGCTTCTTGAGTGCATTCAGCGGCACATTCACCCACTAGGTTAAGCGAATGTGCGGAGCAGGGTATATATTCTGCTAGAGGACATAGTTCTTTTATTTTGGCTTGTAATCCATTGTAAATGCGGCATTATCATACGACTGGCCTCTGCAGTCTAATATATTAATTTCAAACATGTGTTATAGTTTGATAATAGCATCTGCAATGTTTTGTGATTTGTGACCGACATTTGGGATAAACCTAAGAAAACGTGGGCGTACCATCAGCTTGAACGTATCGGATAATGAAAGTTTATTGGTCAATGTGGGAAATATCTGGTGTTGAATCCACTATTATTGAATAATATTTTGATATCTTAATTTCCTCTTTTATTTGTTTTAAAATTTTGTTTGCCATCAATTCAATAAATTCATCACATATTGTAGAACTTAAGTAATTGGTACATCCCTTGCCCTGGCCGCCATATTGAGCAATATGTTCACTTAAAAACGGATCAAATTCCGCTATGAGTTCCAGAGTCATTAAATAATTTCCATTATGAAGAGAGCCAAGTTTTTATTTTGTCTCCTAAAAGGTAAACCACGCGAAGCTAAGGACTTTACAGTGGCAACCACTCGTTTCAAGACGGTCAAAGCACATGTTTTATGTTCACATGAGTTTTCGTGGCTTTCTAATCTAGTTGATGCGTTCTTTCAATCATTGAAACCAACGTCTTGTTTTCCAAACCTAAATCCACCACCGAATAATGAACAAGGTCCACAAAAAACATTTCCTGTGCTTGGCGAGTAAATAAGCCATTTCCTTGGACGGTTTTCTTTATTTAATAACTTTTTTTCAAACATTGTTTTTGTCAGAAAACGTGAAATTTTATCTTCATATATTCTCTTACTCAATGAAAAATCTGAGTTTATATTTTGATTGAAGCCATTAAGTGCAATATATTCTTGTGTTTCGTTATTGATATCCCACTTGACTGGGTCATAATCCACGATAAACAGTTTATTTTGCGACTGCCTCACAACTTCTACTGTTGGCGGAGGAGGCGGTGTAGGCACGGACAAATTTTGTGATTGTTTATAACTAGTAGGAATTTCGTATTGCATAGGGTCGGCAGCAGATGCACTTTGGATTGCCTCAGAAGATTCAGAGTCATCACTTTTTAATTTTGAAAAAACGTCTCAATCTTTTTCTTGTGCTTTATTAAATTATGATGTTTTTCTTCTTTCTCCTTAGCCTTCCTTTTTTATTCTGCGCCACTAGGTTTTTTCTTTAATTCACTCATTCTTTGAGTAATAAACAGAAACTTAATGGACTAATTAAATACACATATAACACCGCAGCGAGAACGTAAACAATAAAAGCGCGTGTAACCAACGACAAAAACGTTAAAAGTCCCCGCCCCCGCGACGCATGCAGGAACGTCCGATACTCACTCGCGATCGATGCGACGAACGTTGCTGTCGATCTTTCCAATTTCAATCGGAGAGTTTTAGTCAGTCCCATTCGTTAAATTTTTATTTTTTTATAAATTGAAGCAAATTGAGGATGTAAGCAAAAATAAAAGTTTTTATTGTCTAAGTAGGTGGCTAACTTACTGGCACAATTAATTTTATGCTATATTGTATATTTTTTCTCTATTTTACAATTCCGCGCGCCCCTTTGTACCCTCGCGCCCCTAGGCACATGCCTAGTTTGCCTTATGGATAATCCGCCACTGCTAGTAAAACAGAAAGTCCACCGTTTGAAACAGGGTATTTACCATTTTCAAATAATAAATTTAACGAAAGATATTACAAATATACTGTGAATATAAAAACTTACTTACCCGTTATATATTTGAACTTGTTCAAGTGTGCTCCGTACTACTGCTTAGGCATTACTGAAAATATCTAGGGGAGGGGGGCCATAGTAGGGTACTTAACATTTAAACACTCCTGAAAACTAAAATAATGTGATTAAATCAAATGTTTCAACTTAGAATCATAACTTAATTCATTGCGAATGCCTGTGGATACATTTATGTTGATGACGTAATTAATCTACGAGATGTAAATACTTTAATGAAAAAAGTCATTTGACCCGCTACGCCCCGTGCATAGGGGTAAAATGGGGTCTCCTAAGGGGAATTGTGGGGTGGTCATAATAAGGAACGAAACACAACTTCCAAGCGAGATTTTATCATTTCTTAGCAACTTAACGATAGTTTAAAAAAATTAAAATAGCAACAGTTTAGCATATCAAATTTATTACAAAAACTTCTCGTTATTATTTTTTTTTGTAAGTTAAAGGAATCAGAGATCACACAAAAAGCTTAAAAAAAATATAAAACTTGAATATTAAAAAAAGGAAACACGGAACTTTGGTACAGTTAAGTAATCAATAACGGTTATTTATAAACTTTAAACTTCAATCAAGACAACAAAAAATCAACGTAACTACTCGTATACATCTTTAAATCTCCTCATTTAAACATTTGGCACAACGCACATAAATGAGTAGCCTCTTCTTTTTCATCCTCTCCAGCACACTTTAGACAACGTATCCATCCCTCGGTTGACTCTGACCACAAAAAACCACCATAGATGCATTCAGCATCTTCTTCTGCAGATCGTTTGCTACCTTTGTCTCTGACAACCTTTCTCTCCTTCTCTTACATGTAATTAAATTTCAAATCTTTAGCTACCCTCTTTTTATGTTCTTTGAGTTCTGCGGCCTTTTGTATGGCTTGAAGCTCGTTTTTGTACGGTGATTCTGTGATGATTGCTGTTTTCCCTCGTTGCTCACTAACTCTTTTGAATGTTCTGTTCTCCTTAGGCACTGGTATTATTTGTTCTGGAGTTGTTCCAAAACTCGAGGGCCTATCGTCCATCCAAGAACAACCAGGTTGTGCAGAAAGTTGCCTAGGTGGGTTTTGTATATTCCTATCTTGTTGTGGTATTTGCGATGGTGGTGTCTTGTTACCGGTCAAAATTTCTTGATGTGGTTGTCTGGGTGGCGTCTTGGCACCAGGGTCACCTTCTGGGGTTTCTTGTCTCATTGGAGAATTGTCTCTCTGCGAAATGGCTTCGTTAACTGAAGGTACCTCAACAGGCTCAGGATTGTCTGTAATGTCCGCGGGTGCAAAATCTACGTCAGTGAAAATATCCTTGTTTACAGGTCATATACCTGTGGCTCTGAATGCATTAATAGAAGTCGTCATTGTTGCTGCAGATACAAAAGCTTTTCCGAATAGTCCAGCTTTCTGAAATTGTGTCACCACACCTCCGGGATGGCTCCGCATCCAATTCTTCATTTAGCTGGAATAATATGTGCTTATAGGTTCCATGAACCCAACATCCAGTGGTTGGAGTCGGTGTGTGCAGTGAGGTGGAAAGCACAATAAAATAACACCGTTTTCACGAGCCAAATCAATGACTTCCACAAATTTAACATAATATGTTAAATCTGTGGTCATTGTAATCAGAATTATATTATAATTCTGATTACATTGTATTAATTTCTAATAATAATTTATAACTAATTTTTAGTTTCTGTTGAGAAAGGGACTAGCGGAGGGGTCTATTTATATAAGACTCGGTGAATCCCAACAATTGCCTTTTTAAAGTTTCCCTATTTTATGGAAGATCCAGCTTTGTTTTTTCTTGTTCCGCCTTATTTAGCGTAGTTGAGTATTATGTTGTGAATAAGAGGGAGTTTGTTTTTATATGGAGTATTATTTTTCTTTTGTTTACCGATGTGTTTTTTGTGTTCGCATCTTGGTGCTTGTTTATAAATAAAATTTCGTGTTTGTTTTCTTATTTCTTGTTCGATTGTGTTTATTTCTGCGGATTCTTGTAATTCTTTAATTTTTGCGCTTCTTTCAGCCCTCGAAATTGTTCTCAAAATTTTGTTTTGAAGTATTTGCATTTTATTGTAATTATATTCATACATTCTATTCCATATAGGGCATGCCTATAAAACTATTGGGTCTTATTCCGGCTTTGTATAGCAGAAGTTTTAAATCTGTAGATAACGTGCTTGTTTTATTGTGCATGGGATTTCGTTGCATCTGCACTTTGTATTTCCGTATTATAAAATTTCAGAATTTTTGTAGGGTTTTCCTTGATTTTTTTTTGGTGAAATGTGTTAAGTTAGTTTTTCGGTATTTACTTTGATTTTTCAACGACATGTTCTTGTATATTTTTTATATTCATCTTGCTCTCAGAGATAATTGCAGTATCATCTGCGAAAAGACCTAATTGCGTTTTTTCGGATTTTGGTAAGTCATTGGTGTAATAATTGAATAAAGTAGGTGATAGTATAGCTCCTTGAGGAACTCCGGCTTCTATTATTTTTTTGTTTGAAAGTGACTTGTTTATTTTAATTTAAAAAGTTCAACCATGGAGGAAGTTTGTAATAATTTTGATAATATATGGTTCTAGTTTGAGTTCAATCAGTTTAAATATTAATCTTTCATGCCAGACCGTATCGAAAGCTTTTTCTATATCTAGCGTTAGTATTGTTGTTGATTTTTTAGTATTAAAATTGGTTATAATTTTATCAGTGATTCTTGCTAATTGCATGATTGAGCTTTTATTTCTTTGAAACCCGTATTGCTCTGCGAAAATTTTGGACTTTTTGGATTTTTCGTGGTCCTGTATTATTTTTAGAATTATTCGTTCGTAAACTTTCGATAGGGTAGGCAGTAGGCTGATTGGCCGGTAATTCTGAGGGAAGGTGTGATTTTTTCCGGGTTTTTTGAAAGGCAAAATTACAGCATTCTTCCTTTGTTCTGGAAAGTGCTGATGCTTTAGGCATGCGTTGTAAATTATTTCTAATTGTTCTAGCGTTATGATTGGGAGGTGTTTTAGAATTAAGTTTGTTAAGTTATCTTCTCCTGGCGCTTTGTTTCTGTGAAATTGATAAATAATCTTTCTGATTCTGATGCAAGCCATATAATGTCTTTTCAAGCAGACACACTTTATTTCCTTTTCTGGAATTATACTATCGAATACTGTTCTAAATAGGAGTGATCTGTTATCATTATTACATGTTTCCCTATACAAATTAAATAGGTGACTTAAACTTTCAACTGTGGTTTCTAAATACAATTTTGTAAAACTGGAACGAGCATAGTGTGATGGTAATTTAGGTAACTTATCAAAAAATTCTTTAAGGTTTTCTTTATCGGCATTTTCATCTACTCTGAAAGAAGGTTTTTTTTCTTCTGTTTCTGTTTGTTAAATTCTGTTGAAGTAGACAAACCAAGATCTCCTTTTTTTACCCAATCCTGAACTGAAAATTCGCCCAAGCACAATGTTTGTAGAAACATCCTTTTGCAAACTTGTAATTTTTCTTTATTTATAGTTAAAAAATATTGCATGGTAATTTTTCGCCTGCTGTCCTCTGTTTTCGTATAGGTTCTTTTTGGATTGCTCTTTGTTACGTGGTTTATAACAAAAATTTCACATTGGTCCCAATTCGTTTCATACCAGAAACTTTTAAATATTTTAAGGCGTTATTCTTCAGTAATTTTTGAACAGTACTTATTTTTTACTCTAATGCCGGCTCTTCACGTTGGCCAACATTGTGGCGAACTTGATGGCCAATACCTATCGCCAACATGTAGAGCGGGTGTTTGTGCTACATCAAGGGGTTGTGACAGAGTTATGGCCGTCGCGTCCACATGTTGGTCACGCTTTTAGTTTGCTACGAGCTCTCAGAGTGATTACACGCAAAGGATTTAAATTTCATATTTACGCTTCGTAATTAGTGTTCACAAAATGTCAGTAGTTGCGGTATGCTGTGAATAAATCAACCGCAGCAGTCGTTAGCGCCTCAATATCCATTCTAATGAATTGATACGAATATTGGCCTGTATCGAAGCAAACTGAACAACCTTCCAACAGTTCCAACGTGTGGATGCCACCACAAAGTCTTGGCGCATATCTTTGCCCTTATATTCGCCACAATGTTGGCCAACGTGAAGAGCTGGCATAATACATTCTTTTGATTTGCATGGCGGTCCTAGTTTTCGAGCCTCTCTGGGAATATTATATTTAACTTTATCATTTTTTCTACTGTAGCCCATGTATGATTGTCCTTCCATTCTCTGTCGCTTTGTTTTATTTTTTTCCCACTTATCTTCTTGACGCTTAATACTTTGTTTCTGTCCTAATAACATGTTACCATAGTCTGGTTCCGGCGGATTTCCGTTTTTAGGTATCTCATCTTGATCTTTCTCTACCATCAGTAACGTAGTACCTCCATCGTCTATGTGCCTTCGGTCAAGGTCTATCAGGTTCTCTAAGGCTTTCAAGACGTATTTTTATTTTTTCTGTTAAGATTATTATTTGATTTGCGGTTCCATATTTTGAAATTGGGAGGCTTTTAGTGATGTTTGTAATTTTGTCAATTTTTTTTAACGTATTCTTGTTTTTTCAGTGGAACATATTATTCCACTTGTCCATTACGTTGGGACAATATTTCCCACCAGTTTTGAAAAAACACACAAAAATAAGTTGAACAAATAATTTTAGTCAAAATATCACATGATTTTACATATGAAACGGGTGAAACAGTCATTGCATAACGGCACACTACATGCTCTGCAAACAGTTTTTGTCCGTTTCTCCATCTTCATTTGTGAACATCTTATGCACCTTCTCCGTTTCTGCTCGACAATCGGCATATGGTCACCAACATTCAACATTGATTTTTGCCGCTTTGATGGTCTTCCGGAAGTTGAAAGTCTCTTCACACCGGCTTTGCTCTTCCCTTGTTCAATAAGACTTTCTGCCAAGGCTATCAAGAATTCCAAAAATGGAATCTTTTACGTCTCACTTCATTGTAAATAATAATAGAGTTTACAGCAGTTATCATTGATAATTTGTAAAGAACTTTTTTCCACCACTTGGTGTACTTGCGGTCAAATTCATATAGGCCAGCTGAATGATCGGTCAAATCGACCCCTCCCATATATTTGTTGTAGAAGGCGATGATCTCGGGGCATTCAACAGCAAGTTTTTCGCCATTCTTTTGCGTTCGGTCAACAAATGTACTCTGATCCCCATGACAGTTGCTAGTTGCCAAAACTTCTTTGGTATCGAGCCATCTAGTGAACGTAATTCCGTCATTTGTGCATAGAAATGTTGATTAATTCTTCTCTAATTTACCCTGGCTCTTTAGAATGTTCTTTCGCGTACCAATACAAGTTCTTACTGCAGCATATGGCAAGGTTTTCATCAATTTCAAAGATGTAAAAAATCGGTCGAAACATATTACGACATCAGTTTTCGTAATTGAGCTGGTTCTAAGTTTTCTAACAACCTTTTCCTCTACTGTTCCATCTGCTTGCCCATCCTACTCTCCATTTTACACATCGAGGCCATAAACATAACCGCAAAGAAATTTGCTTCTTACCTATAACTTCATTCCACGTTTGATAGGCTTCAAGGGCAAATACTGTTTTAGACTCGATCTGCCCTTGAATTTCGCCATACTTTCATCTATAGACTGATAAACCGAATCCGTTCTTGCATTTTGATATGTATGATTGAAACACTCCAGAAGCTCCTCGATATAATAAATCTTGGAACAATCTGCTGGTTCCTCAGGGCTATTGAAGTATAATTTGGATATAAGTAGTTTATAACATTGACGTAGTAAAACTAATGGACCGGCCCATCGTATCTAAACGAAGCTTTGCGTTTGCGGCCAACATTAGAAAGAGAGAATCGAGAGAGAGAGATCTAGTCAGGGTAAATTTATGCTAGTCGTTATGGGGCAAAGTTTATTTTTCTGTATTTTGAACGAATATGAATGATTATTATGAATTGCACTTGAAATAGTTGAAGAGTTTTGTTACTTTATATATATATATATATATATATATATATATATATATATATATATATATATATATATATATATATATATATATATATATATATATATATATATATATATATATATATATATATATAATATATATATATATATATATATATACAGTGCTTTCATGATGAAAGGAACAAATTCATTAAAAAATTAGGTTTTCTATTTCATGTTAAATCCTCGGACAGGTCGATTAGTATTTTTATTTGGGCAATTTTTTCGCAATAAAAATTTGTATACAGGGTGTCTCATTCAAGAGCTATGGCTTTGTCATTAGTTTTTTTAAAGGTAATACCCTGTATATTATTTTCACTTTACAATTCTACGATAAATTCGTATCACTATTTGTGAACATACATATGCCTCAACTTGATGGATTCCCAGATTATAACGGAGATAGTGGGAGCACCTGGAGATTTTAAAATGTGGATTAAAAGTACAAAAAAAAATTTAGGTAAAATTGTCATTAAATCTGAAGAATGAAATTTCACATGTACCATCTGAATCTCATTCCCTGGTGGCTGTATAGTCCGCAGTTTTCACGTTTTTAACGCTCCAGGCACTACACTACTTCATTGTTTAAGAAAATGCAATTACTTGAGAGAGAACGTATTGAAGTACTTATGATGATTGGTTTGGAGAATAGGGTGCGTTCACAAGAAGAAGTCTGCAATCTATTCAATGAAAATCATCCTTGATCGGTCCGCCAATTACTAGATCGACAGTCAGCAAATTGAATCAAAATTCAGGAGATACGGCCACGTTAGAGATTTACCTAAAGGAAGACCACCGTAGAGTATCTGAAGAAACAGTGCTGAACGTTCTACTAGAAACCCAAGATAACCCTCATACATCCATTACTACAATTTCCAATAATTTCAATTTATCAGTAGGGTCCGTGCATAAAATACTTAAGGTAAATAAGTATCATCCCTATAAAATTAAGCTGGTACATGAATTATTTAGAAGACGATTTTGACCGCAGAGTACAAGTTTTGTGAGCAGATTCTTGAAATTCATAATCAACATCTAAATTTCATTACAAACATAATTTTTTCTGATGAAGCCACCTTTACTCTTAAATGGCCACGTCCAACAGACAAAACTGTAGGTATTGGGCGACCGAGAATCCTCATTGGATGCAAGAATGCCACACACAGCGGCCTCAAAAAAATCAATACATGGGCAGCGATTGTTCGAAATCGTATAGTTGGTCCCTATTTTTTTGAAGGAACACTAACGGAGAGGACTACTTGAACTTTTTTCCAGTTCGAACTCATTCCGGCTTTAGCTGTTTTGTTTCCTAACCCACAAGATCCTGAACATACCTAATAACGAGATATGGTTTTCAACAAGATGGGCACCTCCTCACTATTCAATCGCTGTTCGACAATTTTCTTGATGCAACTTTTCCCAACAGATGGATAGGACGGAGAGGTCCGATTGAGTGGCCGCCAAGATCACCGGACATAACCCCATTGGATTTTTTCTTATGGGGTTTATTTGAAGTCTAAAGTTTATTTGAATAGACCAAATAATATTGGATGATCTAAAAGAGAGAATCAGGCAGGAAATAAGACTTATCAGTCCAGAAGTAATTGAAAATGTGCAACGGGAAACATTGAATTCGACCTTCAAAAATGTCTCGAAGTAAACGGACAACAGATTGAACATATGTAAAAAATTAAATTAGTAATTACATTCGTGTGTTTTCATATCGTACCTCTCATTACCCACTATCTCCGTTTCTGGCAATCCATCGAGTTGAGGCATATGGTATGTTCACAAAAAGTGATAAGAATTTATCGTAGAATTGTAAAGTGAAATAATATACAGGGTATTACCTTTAAAAAAACTAATGACAAAGCCATAGCTCTTGAATGAGACACCCTGTATACAAAATTTTCATTGCGAAAAATGCCCAAATAAAAATACTAATCGACCTGTCCGAGGATTTTAACATGAAATAGAAACCTAATTTTTTAATGAATTTGTTCCTTTCATCATGAAAGCACTGTATATATATACCTACTTACCTATTCAATATTTCAAATATTTATTATTAAACATTGCTGTTAAGTACCTGCTTGGGTTATATGTTAATAAAAAAAACAACTGTATCTGAAACATATTTTTTTATGGCGAATAAGTAACATTTGAAGACTCATAAAATAAATATAAAAAGAATATAAAATATACGGAGAGAACATCATTCAATTTATTAAAACTTACGTCTAACAGTTTGTATTTATTGAAACTAACATTTTTTTTCAGCAAGGTGCGTATTATTTTGTCAGTTTTTTCGATTTTGAACTTATTTATACAGAATTTTTCTTTCAAAAAATATTTATAAATTTTTTTATATTAGTTGGGCAAAAATTATTGAAAGATGCTACCATCTATTACCTTATGTTACTGACTTCTAAATAAAATGGTTTTTGTCAGTTGTTGTCTAATTCTGTCTTGAATTTCATTATTTGTTGCATTCATGTGATGTATTCTAATAGTAAAATAATGTTTCAAAATTAACTGTTTCAGTTGCATTATATGACCACTCAATGGGTCCTGCTCAAAGTAGTGCTCTTGATATACTTCGCCATAATATTTTGAGCAGCAACATTAGCTTCACACCTGATGACTGTTTCGGCCACTGTGCATATATTCACAACGTCTTTTGAGGGTTTAGAAATACCACCTCTATTTTTCCTATTCAAAAGACAGCATGAAGATTCTTGCAAAGTTAAGGTGTTTATGCAATCAATACAATTTAAAGTTTTTGTAAGTTTTTTGCCTATATAGCCAGCAATATATTGAATTACATCACATAAATATATGCAATTTAAAATATTCCTATGATTTTGAATATATTGTTGGTAGGAATCTGTGGAAAGATCTTCTTCCTCATTTTGTGCATATAAACTTAAACTATAATTAGTTTTCGAGGATAAATTTAAAACTGAGGTATCATCTATTGCTAAAAATTTAGCACTAGATGGTGAAGCTATTTCACTATGAATCAGTAATCGTTAGAATGCTTGTTCAAACTGTAGGGCAGTCGGATTATCTGAAAATCCACCTCGACGGCGTATGGCAGGAAAAAAACATTTTCAAATGATCTTGACTTAATTTATAAGTTAATAAAAACTTCATCTTATCAGTTTTAACTGAGTCACAAAAACGATTCTGAACATTTCTCAAACATGTTATGAGTCCAATGAACCCTGTTTTTCGTCCACTTAATAAAACATTGGTTTTATTTTGGAGGTATAAGGACTCTAAGTAGTTTATTGAATCCATAACAAATTGTGTAACAAAGGACTCGCTGCCTTTAAAGAGAGGTTTCTTGACTTGTGTATTGCCCAAAAAATTTCTTCTATTCAAGAAATCAAATATATCATTAATACTTTCACAAAAACGTGCAGTTGCCTCGCTTCCCTGAAAGGATGGTATGTTTAAATCTTTTGAGCATTACAGAAAAGCATCACCCACGTTTGCACTGAATGTTCGAGTAGCTAGTTTCACCCTCATTTTTTCTTTTTGGTAGTTTATATGTCTTGAGCGTAATTTGGTAGCACAGTGAAGTCCTGACTCTTCCTGAAGCTTCCTTCAATTCTTTGAAATAATTTCATTGTATCTAATTACCCTCACCATCATATAAACTACCAAAATCTACTAAAGTGTTGCGGATTAGCTTTAACATATAACATGCATCCAATAAAATGTAAATTTTTTCATTGTTATAAACTTTTATAAAATATGGTTTTATATTAGGCTAAGATAAGCTTGTACCTAAAATTTTTGACATAGATATATTGGATGCATCTCCATCAAATGTTAAGCTTTTTATAATAATGTCTGTACCTTCCAACTGTAACAAACACCCTTTAACTAAAACTGTCTTCTCTTCAGACGTTAATAAATTTATAAAAAAATATGCTATTGGAACTTTCCAACGAGTGTTTAGGCCAACCACCATAAAAACTAAAGCTTTAGTAGCTTTTGGTAATATGTCACTACTTTCCATTACCACACCCATATTTATGTAACCAACATGCCTACTTCCAGTCCAATGAATATGTTGATGAATGTACATTTCATCCATCATTAATGCTCCATATAATGTTTTTCTTTGGTCCTTTTCTATATCCACTTTTATTTTAATAGCTTTAAGTGCCTCTGAACTATACCCAGGAGTCCCATCAACAGTGCTATACCACTTCGATAGGGTACGAGGATGGAGTAATGAATGTTTACCATATACTCTTCTCACATACTCATATGCTGAAGGAGAGTAAAAATTCAATGTGAGAGGAAAGCATCTTAACTCTGCGCTAAATTTGTAGCAATTTAGTTAGCACATGAAGGAGGGTCGGAATCAAACTCACTGATTCTCTGGGGAGAGCTCCAAAGTTTCTTTATTTCTTCTTTGTGACTGGTACAATTCTTTCTAGGTTCTAGTTGACAACAAATATTGTGCGTGTACACTAGTGATAGAGATGATTTGAATAACTATAATTCCCACAAACTTGTGCCTAGGTATAAAGGCGAGAGTAATTCTATTAAACTTAAACTTTCGTTGAGAGTATAAATTTTGAGAGCGTTTTCTGCTGTGTATTATAAGCGAGTGATTTTCTCCGTACCTAATGCGTAACATCTGATAATACTTTTTTGAGAAAGAGAGAGAGTAAGTAATGTTAAATATGCGCATTATGCATAATTTGACTATCGAATTTCATATTCATTTAATTGTGAATAATAAGGAATCGAACAAAATTTTTTTGTTTTTTTCCCAACTGTCTGAAAAGCAATTGCTTCTGGGTTTCTGGGATGCTTTCCTATAATAATAATAATAATAATAATAATGTAGCTTTATTTCTGATAAAGGCATACATGAAACTTCATTACATTGTAAAACCTTGAGAAGAAATAGTGTCAATAACAAACAAAAAGAAATCATACATGATATTCTAAAAATTCCCTAACTGAATAAGGTTCAATTACTAATAACAACTTAAAAACTTATTTCTTATAGTTCCGTAGATTCGATGCAGTTCATTATTATGTATGCTGGAAGTTTGTTAAAATATCTTATGATGCAATACTCGGCGTTTTTCTCAGTCAGAGTCAATATATGTTTATGATACATCAGTAGTGTTGCTCTTGTGTTATAAGCTCCAGTGAAAAGTTCAGTGAAGTGATTCCTATTCTTGAAGAGAAAACGCAGGCATTCTTGTATATGTATGGCAGCAGCTCTTAGAATACCATTTTGTCTGAATTTCTTCCTGCATAAGTCCCTCACTCCTAGTCCTAAAATTGTACTGGATGTAAAGTGTCCATTGCATTTATATATTTTCATATGGTTTATAACGGTCACGTGATATTGCATTTTTTTTATTGCAGTATTACCCATGGAGGTATGCTTTGACCAATAGCAACTCAAACTTGGAAGCGTGTTATGAGCCATTACCATCATAATTTCTGAACAGTCTATTTATTTAATTTTTTTATGCTTTGACCAATAGCAACTCAAACTTGGAAGCGTGTTATGAGCCATTACCATCATAATTCCTGAACAGTCTGTTTATTTAATTTTTTTCTTTGTTTTCTTTTCCAAAATGGTTAACCTCTCATTAGTACAGTGCGATATAAATATGTATCAGCTTCTTGGAAATAACTTCAGAAAAACATCAATTTCTGTAGACTGACTATTTATAGAGTTCAAAAGAATGTCTGTATTCCTAGCAGTGGGGAGTTGAATCCTTGGGGTATAGTTCTGCGGCACTGAATTCCAGATTATGTTGCTTGACCCAGAAGATGTTGTAGGCACTGGTTGAAGAATTGTGTAACGTGTAAAATCTCCACGTAACTGTAGCCACTGCATTTTACGCTGAAATAGGCACCGCGATTCCACGCTATCGACCGATACATCACTTTTGGTCCTCTATGGTTAATGACCTGCGTATTAAGAAAAGGGGGGATAGCGTTGATTTCGACGCGAAACACGTTATATCGGTCTCTTTAGCCAAATAACTGTTCAACGGAACACTGCAGTAATTATTGAAATTATATTCATATCTATTAAGTGAATATAGTATTATAGTTTATTATAAATTTAGTATCTGTAGCGTCTAAATAGACGCTACTTGGTCTGGGTTTGAAGTTCACCTTGGTTAGAGCTAAAAAAGCAAGTTGTTTGAAGATTAAAATTTACGTCGCCTGGAGTTGAAGAAAAACCACCTTGTCTGGGACTAACATCGACCTTGGCAACCAACAGCTGGAGCTACCAAGAACTTGGGACGAAGATAGGGCAGAAGTCGACAATATATATAAAAAAAAACAAAGATAAGTCTCATTATAATTATGTAAAAAGAGTAAAGTAAATACCTACATTTTACTTAGTCGTTATTATTACTGAGAACGAACCCAGAACCTATAAATGTTAACCAATCTCCCTGCTAGCCAGGGCAAATATCAATTTAAAAGGGGGTTGGTTACATAATTGGCGCCCAACGTGGGGCTCGACCTGGAGTTGAAGACAATTATGTAACCAACCCCCTTTTAATAATTGATATTTGCCCTGGCTAGCAGGGAGATTGGTTAACATATATAGGTTCTTGGTTGTTCTCAATAATAATAACACAGCAGGTAAAATGTAGGTATTTACTGTTTTCTATTACATAATTATAATGAGACTTATCTTTGTTTTTATATATATTGTCAACTTCTGCCCTATCTTCGTCCCAAGTTCTTGGTAGCTCCAGCTGTGGGTTGCCAAGGTCGATGTTAGTCCCAGACAAGGTGGTTTTTCTTCAACTCCAGGCGACGTAAATTTTAATATTCAAACAACTTGCCTTTTTAGCTCTAACCAAGGTGAACTTCAAACCCAGACCAGGTAGCGTCTATTTAGACGCTACAGATACTAAATTTATAATAAACTATAATACTATATTCACTTAATAGATATGAATATAATTTCAATAATTACTGCAGTGTTCCGTTGAACAGTTATTTGGCTAAAGAGACCGATATAACGTGTTTCGCGTCGAAATCAACGCTATCCCCCCTTTTCTTAATACGCAGGTCATTAACCATAGAGGACCAAAAGTGATGTATCGGTCGATAGCGTGGAATCGCGGTGCCTATTTCAGCGTAAAATGCAGTGGCTACAGTTACGTGGAGTTACGTGGAGATTTTACACGTTACAATTGTCGATGCGTTTGGAACGTTGGAATTAACTGTATCTGGATAACTATCGAGAAAAACTTCGTTACCTTCAGGCTCGATAACGCCATCATCGGAACTTGAAGTCTGCATATCGCTTTCAGGTGGATGTTCAGATTATGAACCCGAAGGAGCCCAGTCTGAATCTTCATCCTCACTGTTACGATAAGGATCAGTATCAGTCTCTGACAAGTCCAATTTTTCAGCGATTTCTTCAAGCTCCTTTTGAGTTAATTTTCTTTTGCTCATTCTGAAAAAAAGAGAAACCGTTTTTACGCCTACTGGGATAAATCATCCCATCAAAGTAGCCTGCTAGGACATAATGCCCCTCGAGAATAAAACCTACCGTATTGACTCATCCAAAACGTTATATGGTGCAAACACTAGGCGTGCAAAGTAGGGGTACTTACATGATTACACACGGTACACAGCAAATAATGAATCAAAAAACAAATACCAAATTCACTAAAATTTGAGGTTATCTCGTTTTATTCGTAAACAAACATACGCTATACTGCCGTCCTAACAAGAAAGGTCCTATCTGCATTATTTAAGTTTTGAGAAAATCAGGTTTTTGTTTTATTTTACTCTAAAACAAAAGGGTTTTCAAGGAACTTCTCATATTTTATTTTATATATTGCGTCAGAAAATAGAATCTAATTGCCAGTCATAATTTTGATTTACCTCTTCCCGATTAGGAGATATTTGATAATATTGTCACTTAGGACAATGTAGGTTAGTATATGCAATTAGGTTGTTTCCAATTTTACTTACTGAATTTGTCCTAAATTAAACTAATGTTTTAATACTGAACACTTTAATCAACTGAACATATAATTTATATAATAATAAAACGATAGGAACATAAAAAAAGGAATAACAGGGATACTAATCATTTTCTTCATCAATACCATTCTCGTTAACCGGCAAGTCTTCCCAAAATTTCATGCGATTTTGAGGAATGTGGGCTTTTGATTTGGATATAAGATTATTTTTTCGATCTAAAGACACACCGCGACATGCGTTACGAGCCTGCGGCTTCGTTAGCGTGCCCTTAACGTACTTCATTATAAAAATAAAAATATCCTTCAACTCAATAAATTCGTTTTCGAATTCGGTTTTGTAAAGAAAAAAATAATTTCCTCTTTTGAAATGAAGACAAACCATGTCTTTCAAATAAACGCGAGAAGTAAGTTTTTGTAACTTGTATTTAGAAGTGTAGTCTGTGAAGGAACAAAATTGTGCAATATACAAACGAGTACCTCTTTGACTTTCTCTGATGTTAAATAGTATTTATAGGAGTATAAATACTCTTGGTGATGTTTGATTTTTGGTTGTACTTCTATTTTTTTTACTTTGTTTCACCCTCTCCAAAACAAACTGTTTTTGTTGTTCCTTTGGTAATAGCCAGTACTGTTTATTGATGTCTATTTGTCTAGTATACGAAATTTTATGGGTGCAATTAAGTTTGCATTTAAGATTTCTTAACTTCATGAGCTCTTATGTAACTCTCAATCTTTTGTTTCTTCCTTTCAACTAATGGTTCCTCAAATCTTTTTCGTTTTCTTAATTCTCCAGTTTTTGTGTAAAGTTTACTTTCCGCTTTTTCAACTGATTTATGAACAATTTCTTGTAAAATATTTTCTCGAATGAAGATCTGAACGGAGTTAAACTCGATTTCTTGTGGTTCTATATCAGCTAAATTTTCCTTAGAATTCTCTTTGCTGTCTTCTTGTTCAATATTCGAATAACTTGAATTATTGATGGCTACCTGATTAACACTTTCAGGAGCTAACATAACATTGGACAAGATGTGTATTTGTTTACTAGGTGGAGTAATTTGGCTATATTCGTAACTAGAATCCGACTCACTTCCACTTATATTGCCTAATTCATTGGAGTGCCCTGGTGCATAATCTGGATCTTTATTACTTTTGGCTTTATTAGTTTGTTTAGAGTTTCTAATAACGTTTAGTTTTTTTTTGAGTTGTAGATTTAAAGCAATAGATACCATACGTTTGCCTCGACTACCACTGTCGCCAGTGGTAGCCGGCACAGTGCCGGCTGACTGATGCACTTCAAGACATAAATAACAATCAGATATTGTTCAAAATTGAGAAAACATCGTCAAACTTACCATGGATCCATTACTCACACTATTTATTCACTTAAAAATGCAAAAAAACACCAGATATATGACAATAAAAAACACGGTTTGTCATTTACTTGACGTTATGTTACACATTAACATTCTGTCATGCTACGCTTAATTGTCCCAACAGATGTCGCTCAGCACAAAATACTACGTTAAATTGTCCTAACTGCAGTTTCGAAGGCAGAACGGACTATTTGTGTTAGTGAATGTTTGATCGGACAATGTATGTTAGCAAACATGGCTTTTTATTCACATAAGACAAAACAATTTGGTATAATATAAAGCACTTACGACGCAGATAGGACGTTGTAACTTTGTAAAGATGTAAATAAAATGTTTACGATTACTATGACCCATAAATCTCAATTTACCAAATTTTGCACATAGGACCTTTCTTGTGAGCACGGCAGTATATTACTTTGGTCGTTCAAACGACTGAACTGGCGTTTATATACGTTCATTTGGAATCACTATTCCCAATAGTCTGAATAAAATATGCCTTTGAACGTACTGTCCCATTATTCTAGAAAGGGTTAATTCGATTTCGTTGCCTGCGCTAATGAAATAATTGTTTATTTCGGAAATTTCATCGGGATTTTTAAGATCACTGTCTTCATTGCAACTGGAAAATTGTTGTGTTTTTGGGTTTTTTCTGTTAGTATGCTTGCTCTATTTTCGTCTAGTTGTATTTCTTCATTAGTTAGGCATCCAAACCTATTAAATGTTGGAGTTTCAATAACTGGTGTTAGTTTTGGGGTTCTAGGTCTTCCGCTAGTAGCTACCGTGAATTCGTCATTAGATGTTTCCATGCTTTGTTCCCTATCATGTATAATTGTTTATTTCGAAAATTTCATCGGAATTTTTAAGATTACTGTCTTCATTACAATTTTCCAGCACTTCGTTGATTGCGTCGGATGGAATATTTGTAGAACAACTGTGGGTACACCAACCGTCACTATTTTCCGCAAATATAACGGGAAGAGAATTGATATCAAAAGTCGTTAAACTCTCTCTCTTGCTCCAAGTCATAAACAGTATTGGCAAGTTCGGGCTTATGAAAATATTGATTGAAGTTATCTATTACAAATATTATACCATTAGCTACTTTGAAATTTGGCGGCATTGGCTTCAATAATAGGGGCTAATTTGGCCTTAACTAGAATAAAATTATTACTACATATGAGAGAAACTCAATCAGAAGGACCAAATTTGCCTAACCTGTACTCTGTATATACAGAATGTATACATATTATAAACTTACCTGTGTTATTCTGTTTTCTGGCTAGGGCGATTAACAATTTTCCTCGATATCCATTGCTATTAAATTACTGTTCTTTGGGAAACCAATATAACGATAATAAGAACATAACCTACACAAACACTTAACTCTTACAGGTCTTAATGCGACTAAAGCGGGTTACGCGGTATTTACCTGATTGTATGGTGGTTATTTGTGGGATACGATATATTCGAAATATTCCTGACTATGGGTTAACCCTTATTGGCACAGAGATCAGCGAAGATATTTTGCATGGGTGGCACGACAAATAAAAGCTCGTAATTACTTATGTTTTTGTATGTAAAATGAAAAATCAATGTAAATTTTTTTCCAAAAAAATCGTGGGGCTCTATAGGAGGTGGTACATATAGTGTACCACTATGCCTGAAAGATAGAAATCAAAGTTACTTGTCGAATTATTTACGATGAGTATTTTACCTTTGAGTGGAAATCCTGGAAGCATGTTTTCGTTTTGGACAAACACAAAGGAACTTTACAAATTGTACAGGTCCATTCAGTTCTCACTTGATTAGTTTTTGTGCTGCATACTGCGCATCTTCTTCTGGTGCCTCTTCCAGGTTGATGTGCTGAACTGTCAAGTCTGACTTCTATCGACACTTGCGGTTTATGCTTTTTAATTTCTAATGGACTGTTGTCTCGTTTTCTTTTTAATGAGACAATCTTCTCTGCTACTAATCCATCTATAACTCTTCTTCGAAAATCTTTATGAGTGATTTCTTCGCCGCTCAAGCGAAATAAAATATAAGAGTTCACGACAGCAATATCTACAAAATGGAAAAAAATACGATGCCACCACTTGCGGCTCTGACGATTGATTTCGAAGTAACTTTTCAACTGGTCCAATTTATCAACAAATCCCATGCTTTTATTATAGTCTTGGAGTACGCGAGGGCACTTTACGTCAACAGAGGTTCCATTCTTTTCTTTTCTCCACTATTGTATACAGATTAGGGTCATGATAGTTAGAGAGGAGATGCACTGACCTCTTGTCTTTCCATTTGTATTTCCATTTCAATGAAATAGTATAGGAATTCACCAGTTTAACTGAAAAGTGAAAACGTACTAAAAGTTGCATAAGTATTTATTATCGTAGCGGTGATGGCTCAGGTGGCATCGCTCTCGACTAGCAATCGAGAGGACGTGGGTTCGACTCCCACGAAAAACCAACAAATTTTCTATACCACCGTTACCGTGTTTCGGAGGACACGTTAAGCCGTCGGTCCCCCTGGGTTAGTACGCCTCATTACTAACTACCTAAAACAGGGTTCAAGAGGCAATCGGCGCCGGAATACCGCACAATTTCATCTTCAGAAAATTATCAATACATTCTCATACTTAACGATTTGTTACTAACAGAAACGAAAAAGACAAAGAAACTGGAAAGAGAATTTGAACATCTGAGGCAAACGCATATAAAACAACGAAAATAACACTCGAATTGCTAGGTAGGTAGGTAACTTCAATTTATTCGGAAACTTTAGACCTGTGAACATTCGAAAGTTTCGATGAAAGTCCATGTTATGTTCTCCAAATTCGAATTTTTCTTCACAAAAGTTTTCACTTCACTCTGCTTTGGTGGACGTCATATGACCCAAAATGTATTTTGTAACGGACAATGTTAGGTGTAACTTTAACTTCAGCCCTATGCAGGCAATTTTAGTCCGTACATCGAAAACGCTAGAGGTTTCAATTTAAGAAGATGAGCTTTTCCGATACTATATTTCTAGAAAGGGGGCAACCCACTTCAATATAGACACAATTTGTCTTTTGCATCTCCGATTTTTCCCAACATTTTCTTTTGCTATAGTTTTTGTTGAGAGATAACTCCCTAATTTTTCTGCCAAGCTCTTCCCGAGATGTAAATTCAATTTCCATAATTTTGCGAGAAAAAGGCCGATTGAGACGTTTTCTTCCTCAGTTGTTTTGCAAACAGACATTTAAGAAGAAAAATTGACAAAGTTTTTAATGTCGTAGGTATATAATAATTTTCAAATCTTGAAAATGAAATGTTGATCTTCTAAAGAAACCTATGAATCGATTTTCTTGAATTTTTTTTCTAGAAAACTATCATTATATCCGATTCTTCCATTTTTATAGTATCAACCCCATCCAAATTACTCTCAACTGCAGGTCTGGTACCAAATAATAGATCGAGCTGGTCGTAAAATGGGATATCAGTCCTTCCAGCACCACTTGGGGCATTATCTTTTTTTGCAATTAATGTAGGTAATTTGAGTTCTTTTAAACGAATTTTAATTTGTTCGTGAGTTTTATGTATTCCTCTTTCTTCAAGTGTTCTTTCGAGCCCCTTGTATATATGCCGATATTTGTTTGCATCCATTAACTTAAAAAGGTTTTCAAGAACGATTTTATATAAGAAATAGTTATAACGTACTAGACTGCATCTTCATAGATGCATTATGTATAGATCTACAGATAAAGAGTGAACAAAGGGTTTTTTAGAATATTCTCAAGTCACTACTACAATTTTATTGGATCTCTCTTTACTCGGTTTCAAAAATCGTCTAACTTTATGCTCCCCTAACATTATGAGAATGTGTTCTCCTTGTTAGGTGGTTACTACACTAGTCCGTATGTGATATAGAATTTATAACTTGAGTGTCACAATCCAAATTTATGTCATCGATAATAATTTCCGAGATGTCATGCATAGATAGATAGATAGATAATTTATTAGTGCTTGTCACAATTCAACTCTACATTGTGTTGCACACGTCATACAAATTTTCCCAGTTGGGATTAACATAAATACAGATAGATACATAACAATAATATACCAACAAACTTTCATAAAAACTACAACTGACTAGTTTTGCAAGCAATTAACTTACAAGAAAAATATATAAAAACTTTTTGTTACCATTAAAACAACAAACAAATTACAGACAAGTCAAAATTTCAAATCATCGGTCAGGAATTCACGCACTCCGTAGAAGGCGTTTCGTTGAAGACAGGAGAGAACAGCTTTTTTGAATCCTTTCAAATTAAGAATCTTCACTTCCTTAGGAAGTTTATTGAAAAGTTTATGTGATATAAAATTCGGGCCGTTTTTCGACTTCTCAAGTCTCATATACCTCGATTTTATGTCATTTTTTTTTCGTGTGTTATAGCTATGGGTATCGGCATTTTTAGGTAATTTGTCAACGTTACAATACGCGTATAATAGACACTCATATATGTATATGGATGGAAATGTGAGTATCCTAAGTTTCTTAAATGCCTCCATACAGTTGTCTCTGTAGTTCAATCCTGAAACCATCCTCACCGCCCTCCTCTGCAATCGGAAGATTCTTTCCCTACCCGAACAATTACCCCAAATCAGAACGCAGTACCGTAAATGTGATTCGACAAGACTGTGGTATGCGATCTTTAGAACTCTAGAAGAAACCGTGTTTCTTAAATTTCGCAAAAGAAAAATATTTTTTACTAGCTTGTCGGCCACATTGTCTACATGGTTTACCCAAGTCAATCCGGGGTCAAAGAAGACTCCTAGAAATTTGACAGTTTCGCCTGTAACTGAGTCAGATTTAACATTTCTTAAATTAAATGCCATTTTTTCGGTTTTCTCAGGATTGCACGAGAGCCCGTTGACAGTGAACCATTCTATGGCCCTCGACTCTGCCTCGCTCGCAAGCGCCTTCACCGAAGTCCAGTCCCGACCCCTGACAGTGAGTCCCGAGTCATCAGCCCACAACACATGCTCACAATCAAGATAATATGACAAGTCATTGACAAATATTATAAAAAACAAGGGTCCCAATATGGAACCCTGGGGAACTCCCACATTGAAAAATCCCTCATCAGACCAACTGTCATTAATAAATACTCGTTGTCGTCTATTTGTGAAATATGACCGAATAAGACTCAGTGCCCATTCGCAAATCCGTACCTACCCAACTTGTCAAGAAGGCCCTGCGGCGAGACACAGTCGAAGACCTTAATTAAATCTAGGAATATCGACAAAGAAAACAAGCCCTCCTCAAAGCATCCCAGTGCGTACTCCACAAAACGAAGGACAGCATCGCAAGTGCTCAACTTCCTTCTGAATCCAAATTGATTATCACATAAAAGGTTATATGTTTCAAAGTATTGTATTATCTGCATATACATCAATTTTTCGAAAAGTTTAGAAAATACAGGCAGAAGAGCAACCGGTCTATAATTTGACATTACATTCTTATCTCCTTTTTTATATAAAGGAATAACTTTTGATATTTTTAAGCAATCAGGAAAATCACCTGATTTTATACATTTGTTAATTATTTTAGTAAGAGGTTCAATAATGTGATTGACATTTCGCTTTAGTAATGGTACAGATAAACCATAGTAGTCTCTGGATTTACTATTTTTTAAGGAAACGATTGCGTCTCTAACATCATTGTATGATACTTCCCCGAAACTAAAACTTCCCACCCCATCTAGGCCAGGTGGCAAGAGATCTAAAGGATTCTGCCTGTATTTCCCAGTTGGGGACTCTACCAATTTCCGAGGCACCGATATAAAATAATCATTAAAATCATTGGAACTAACGGGTATAGTAACCACCTTCGTGCATTTTCTCTTACTGTTTATGATTTTCCACATATTTTTATTTGGGTTGTTTGAACCAAGAATAAAATTATCATTGGCTTTTATTCGAGCCTAACGCAATCCTATATCTATTACGTACTATATTTCTAGTTACTCTCAAATTGTCAGATCCGTAGTAGTTATACATGTCATTATGAAACCTCACCTCATCCCTCATGCTGCTCAGGTCACCATTGAACCATTTCACTCCCGAATCCGTCCCACGAGCCCGAAAATTGATTTCCGGAAAAGATTCCAAAAAAATTTCTACAAATTTGTCATAAAGAAATCTAAAACAATTATTGGATAGAACCTTCTCATCCTTAATAAAATCCCAGTTTTGTTCACAAAATAAATTATGCATTTTATTGAAACCCACCTGCGTTAGTGGTCTAAAATTTTTTTTTTACGAGAGTGTGTTTTTTATTCAGTTGAATTTTGAAACTCACGCTTTGAGCCCTATGATCAGAAAATTCCACCTCAGACACTAGAGAAGTCAAATCATCTAACCCTTGACGCCTCAAAA
The DNA here is from genome assembly GCA_030704885.1 of Cynegetis impunctata. Lineage (NCBI taxonomy): Eukaryota > Metazoa > Arthropoda > Insecta > Coleoptera > Coccinellidae > Cynegetis > Cynegetis impunctata. The sequence goes on along the minus strand of JARQZK010005102.1, from coordinate 24,094 downwards.
ATATGTTATCCAGACAGTTTCTACCTCTTGTCGGTTCATGTATAGTTTGATACAGACCATAGGATTCAAAAATTTCTATCAGTGTGCATGCTCTCCCGTCCGGTCCAACTGAAATTCCTCCACAACTTGAACCAAAACAGACATTAAAATCCCCTGCAACAATTATATGATACATCGGGTCAACAGAATTCAAAATGTTATCCAGAGCATCTACGAAATTCACAAAAATGCCATCACGTGACCGATAAATTGAGATTATAATTAAATTTTGTCGCCTTATTGCATCAACTTCACAGTCCAATTCCACAGAAAGCTCCACAATGTTGTCCAGGACCTCATAGTCATGGTCCTTGGTCAAGATAAGGGCTCCTCCTCTTTTCTGTTTGTTTCTTGAAAAACTTGAGGCAGTATGCCAACCTCCAGAAGTAAAGGTACCTGCCACATCCAAAGTGAGCCAGTGCTCCGTCAAACATATTACATCACAATGATTATTGTCTGAAATATATATATATCTAATTCATTTAACTTGTGGGAACTTATTCCCTGTACGTTCAAATGTAGCACATTGAGAACTTGTGCTCTGCATTCTGTTTTCTCAAGAGATTCAGTTAAGGTTTGTTCTCCTTTGCACCTTTCATGTGAAAAAACATAGAGACATATGCGCCATTTGGCCACAGATCAGATGATTTTGCCTTGTCTAGATTTTCCTTATTTATACACACTTTGTATGAGCGATAGTGTTCTGGATGCTTAGATACCAATGAAAAGTATTCAGCCTCCTCGAAATTCTTTTTTATCATATTTAAGAATTCATTATGTGTTGTACGAGTATAAATTCTTGAAACAAACAGAGATACCTTTTTGGGAATAGCTTTAATACTGTTATCGGTTGATTTTCCAACAATAGACCATTTGTTTTGTTTCCCATTTTTACGACTACCAGCATTTTTCGTTTTTAGGATAATACTTTTTCCGGTATGTATATCATTTCGAGAACTCTCATTGCCTGCGTTGTTCTCATTGTTACAATCAGAGATATTTTGGTTAACATCATCTGTCAAATTGTTGTCAACGTCACCGGCTTCCGCTTCACGCAGAACTATTTCCACTCCCTGTGTCGATATATTAGGACTACCATTGGAACCGTCTAGAGACAAAGACGGGTGAACGCTTTCCTTATTCTTCTTAGAAATCTTATTATTTAATGCATTCATATGAGTACCATATGTATTAATCTCATTGTTATTATACTTCAGTGGCAAGTTTTTTTGGACCATTTTGTCGTTTATTATTTTCATACCTTCGCCTTTTCGGAGAGAAATTATTTCACTTTTCAACAATTTGATAATTTCTTCTTGATTAGAAATTATTGTACACTTGTCGAGAATTATTTTATCCCTGTCCGCCAAAGACTGAGTCAGAAAATTTGTTTCTTTCTCCAAAATGATTACCTTATACATTAAAGGCACATTATCAGAAACGATGTCATCATTAATAGTTTTCACACAACATAGGATATTCTCACAATTTTCATAGGTTTTGACATTTTTATCACAACACTTTCTGTGATACATCAACTTGCACATCGTACATTTCACAACATGCGTTAATGCCTTTTTATTACAAAAAGAGCATATATTTCCAGGAGCTACACTCGCGTGCTTATCACCAGTCGGCGCCATTATATATATATAGTTGAATGCCTTCGATTATACTCTTACTTTATGAATTGCGACATCTCGCAGCACTAGATTAATGCAAAAATTTCACAGACTGCTTATGAATTTTACTTATCACAACCTTTCAATTCTAGAATTTTTTTCAATGTAAATTGATGTTGCAATTTCATTTGAAAGCAAATTAAAAATGTTTGTTCATTATATCGAAGTTCTTTATTTTTACCCTCGCCGCGAACAGTTCATTTATCGATTGATATAATTTTGTCAGTTCCTAATGATATCAAAGCAGTTAACGAAATAGGCACTCGAGTGTAAAAAAGGGTTATCTTAAATAGAAATTGTTTTCAAGAATTTAGATCTAGCCCTCTTACCTTCAATATCTATATTTCATTAAACCTTTTTCCAAATTCTTCGTTGAATTATTTTTTCTTTGAGAGGATTTTCCCTTGTAGTTTATTTTCCACCAAATGTAATTTTTGTCAAAAATGGACTATTTACGTTATCTATTGTAATATTCCAAACCTGTGGAATGGACTGTCATCGTCTCTAATCATCATCACCGTGGACATGGCTTTGGAGTCATCCTGGCTTGCGGACACCTGAGACACCTCCGCATGTCCTGTGGGGCTGTGGAAGCCAGATCAGGATACAGTGGATCCATTGCCAAGAGATTGAATCTTTTGGCTTCCTCCAGCGTTTTGACACGCGTCATCAAAGCGTCGACTCTTGCGTCTTGTCGTGTCGCCATGTCGACTAGACGGTTGAGCTTGTTATCGATAGAATTGAGGAGCGTCAACACCTCCGCTAGATCCTGCGAAGACTCCTGACGATCGAACACAGGCGCCTCTTCATCGCTCATCCCGTGCTGATCGTCATCTGCGCCGGAGGCTCCAGCACGTTTCGCATCTCTCTCCATGATGGTATAGAGCTCTCCTATACAGTCTGGATTTGTATCAACCACCACTGGCGCAGGACAATCCCTGGTCTCTCCCAACACTAGACTGGCGACCGTTTCGTCGTCCGGTCTTCCTATGGAGGCTGATCTCAGTCTGGCTTTTTGATGGCTACTGTAATTAAAACCGTGGATTCTGATATGCCTCTTGAAACAACTATCACTTGCACCAAATATTATGAACACATGTTTGGATTGACGAACGAATTATTCTTCAAGTGCGACTGCGAGTTAGTTAGTTTAAAATTGGATGAAACATTACTAGTTAGTAGTTTGAATTCGAATTTTCCAATTTTTGTTATGATTGATTATTTTGATGAAATGATGGATATTTTTAATGAAAACGATAATGTAACGAAAGCTCACTCCGTTCCTCAATACCAGAACACCTTATGACGCTGTATCACTGCATTGGAAGGGTAACTTTTTGAAAGAAAAATAATTCTAGTTGATGGGCTTCTGTTTTTCAGCTATGAGAGTTTATTGGCAGAGTTTGTTGATCTGAAGAACAGTATTGACTATGAAATCATATTTCCGAAAATTAGTAAATGTTCGCGTTCCACTGAACATTTATTAGAAGTTGAACTTGATGATGCTTCATTCGTGAGTGAAAATTTTCGAGTTTTCTACTTATTCCATTGATTTGTATTTTAGATAACATTTGTGAGACTCCATAATCGGTTACGAGATTTATATGAAAATATTCACCAAAGAAAAATTTATGGTTCTAAGGTATTATTTGATCACCCGAGTTCAAATAAAAAGGAGGATTCAAAACAACGGGAATTAAAGGATTATTTATTCCATACAATTGAAAAACTAAAGGCCTTTGTGATATAGCAGGGTTATCGGAAGCTAAAAAGAGCCCAAGAATGATGAGTCTATTACCAAAACAGCAACCCCAACTTTTTGATAATAGAAGATATTCTAACTGGTTACTTTTATTTGGCCCTACCGGAACAGGAAAAACCTTACTGGTTCATGCTATTGCAGCCGAAATGAATGCAGTTTTTCATAGTATCTCAGCAAGTAATGTTTTTTCACATCTAGTGGGACAAAGCGAGAAATAAGTGATTAATAAATTTTCACTTGTGATTTTCGAATAAAACAAATTTCAGAATAATAAGAAGTTTATTTCAATATGCTAAAGAAACTCCAGAACATTCTCTTATCTTCATAGATGAACTTGATGGATTTTGTAGAAAACGAAGTGAGTCAGAGCAAGAACATTATAGGCGGTGAGTTCTCAATAAACCATTATAATTTGTGTTAAACCAAAATAATTAATTTTCTTTAAAGAAAATATTATAATGTTCTGAATAATAGCCATAATAACATTTATTCATTATACTCATCTTTAAATAAGCTTATGAAGCACTGCCATTCTTTTGGTTGGAACAGTAGTTTTTGTAAATGACACTATTAAATGCTGCTTTGTTTTCTTTGTTTGAATATTAGCTGTTGATCTCAAGAACAAGGTAAAACAGGTAACAAAGTGTACTTTTTATATTTTTGAAATTATGATTTATAGATTTATGGAAACTTTTTTCATGTAATTGAAGGCCTTTTCGTGATGTAAATGTATTTCAATTAGAACCAAAAAAACAATTGTTTTTAAGAGATTTATACCTTTGTGTCCATTGTTTAGCCTCGACCGCCTTCTTCTGACAATGAAGCTGGAAGGAGCCCTGACAGAAGTGAAAGATTAAATTTGTTGATTTTCATGTCAGTCGCAACCTCTAGCATCGTCCTGGTTTCCTTATCACTCCAATTTGTTCCACGTTTTTTGCGACCATTTAGAATCTCAGTTTTTGGATCCATTTGGTTTTGTTAGTATTTATTAAGTATATATCACAGTGTATCACAGATTATAAAGAGGTATATTATATCAGTCAGTTTTATAGGTTATTTTGACACGATATTTACGTGACAGCTGACTTATTTTTACTCTGTGATTTTAGCAAACCGTCACTTTGGTACACGAATACTAATGTGCCGTGTTTACAAATAGAATTTAAACTACCCTAGTTGAGACGGATCAAATTCGAGTACCAAATTTTACTCCTTGGGTGTTTACACCGAAAATAAAGTACACAAACAAAAAGGTTATTAATTGAAAAAAAGTTTCCTTATCAATACCACAATGAGTGCTAACACGACCCCATCTTTTATCAATTGCTCGTAAGCATAAATCTAAGTAACATTATTGAATAATGAGACAACATCCAAACTTGCCAAAACGTAACCATCAGGTAACTTCATCCCATTAAAAACCGCCGACACCTCAAAAGAATCTTTGATATAATAATTATTACTATAATCATAAGCAGCAGTCAGAATGTCCGTCAAGAAAGATGCCAAAGCTTCTGTGGGAATACCAACAGAAGAAATAATCGGTCTAGCTGATAAAATAGGTTTATGAATTTTAGGTTATGCATAGAACTTTGGACAAACACCATTATATGTTGTAAGTTTCTTCCTTTGAGAAACATCTATTTGATTAGAGTTAAATAATTTTTTGATTAATTGATTGCATTTCGTTTGGATTTGAGAAGTTGGATCTCTTGAAATTGAAAAATATGCTTGGTTATTGTTCAAAAGTTCATTAGAAAGGTTGATATATTCTTCTCTTTCCATTATTACTGTGAGATTACCCTTGTCAGACCTTGTGACTACTAAATTAGGATTATTTTTCAAAAAAATATTAGTTTTATTAAACAAGTTATGAAAAAAACCTCTAGAGTGCCTCGAAGAGTGAATGTAGTTGGTTATAATATTTGTAGACTGTGCAATTATTGAATTTCTTTGGGAAACTTCTATTGATGATATAACGTAATCTACGTCTGCCAACAAACTCTTTATGGAGAAATCCTTACTATAGTCATCGACTGGTATAGAAAACCCATTAGTAGTGGAAGATATTTGAACTACCACTCGTATCATAAACAATCCATGAAAGTTAATTTGGTAAAACAGATGAAGCGTCGAGTGCTTTGTATTTCTGACAATTGCTTCCATCAGAAGAATTTAAAAATTTTATATGATTTGTTTATAGATAACTCTTATCCTCCTGCTCTATTAAAAAAGATCCTTTTTGGTACGTCGACCATGTCAATACAAGATACAATTAATAACAGAAGTGTCTCACAGGTTGCAGCAGCTACCAATGAAGCAGCTGATTCGACCCAAACTCAATTTTTCTTCACCTCACTTCCTTATATCACTGATGTTTCCCAAAGTTTGTCACGAATTTTCAGGTCTTTTTGTCACATTAAATTTGCCAATAAAACAGTCTTAACAATAAGTTCCATTTTCACCAAAGTAAAGGATAAAACACCCTTAACTTCACAATCTCATATAGTTTACAGCATCCCATGCTCCAATTGTGATAGATTATATGTAGGTCAGACGTCTAGAGCCCTCAAGGATAGAATTACCTCACATAAGAGTGACTGTAGGTGTCATCCTGAAAGATGTGCTTTGAGTGAACATGTTAATATTACAGGACATATTATGAATTTCAATGACACCAAAATATTGACAAGAGAGAGAAATTCTGCTAAGAGACTGTTTATGGAGATGGCTTACATTTCACAATCAGAAAATTGCTTAAATAAAAAAACTGATTTAAATCATCTTAGTGAAATTTATTCCTTTTTGTTAGAGTTAGATAAAAACATCCATTTAAGAAATGTCGAGTGAGAGAAAGGTTGCCTTTCTTTCTCTGAGTCTTTTATACTTCTGGCTATTTTATTTGTTAGCAGTGACCAATCTGTGGTCCTAAATTATCATATTTTCACATTGGAGTTTTTTGTTTTGATGTTGTCTATGTCTACTTTCTTGATCAAGATGGCTGGTCGCGTCTCTTTTTCAGTCAATATGAAATGACGAAGTAGATAATTATATTATTTTAGTATTTAACTTAACTTAAACTAAATAATGTTTAATTTCCTCAAAATTAACTATGTTTCATTTTAATTTATTATGACCATTTTAACTTTTTAACTTGTAATGTCAGTTGATGATCATCACGCCTGTGTTCTCGATCAATAATGTATTGTGGAAATCAATAATGCTGTATCTCGATCTTTACACCTTTTGCAATCATTCTCAAAGACACAGTGAGTATTTTTGCTGTTGCCCGGTGTAAACTACCTAATTGATTATCATGTGTGTCGATTCTAGTTTAAAGTTGAACGGCATTATCGGAATGATAATTGATAACAAGAGCTACATACGTTCACAGATTCCAGTAAGCAATTAGTTGCTGGCCATAGGCTACACGTACTTTCAAAAAATTCATGTAAAAGTCAAATTATTGTTAACTCAATATAAAAAGAATAATAATCAACGATATAAGCTGTAAAAGCTCATAGAAGTTCAAAACATTAATAAAATATCGATCAAGAGCAAGACGTGTTACGTATGCTTGAGAAATCTTTGTAAATTTCGGTTTGTCGTCTATTTAGCATCACCAAGTTAATAATTGTCAAAAAGAGAGTCAGAAAGGAACCAAAGTGCCTTTGTATTAACACAACTTTTATTTTAATAAATTTTACAGTTTCAACTTTTAAAAAAAATCTGTGTCCATGTAAATGAAACCTTATACAACACTATTATTTAATAGATAATCTCATCGTATATAAACTTATTATCTAATTTGTGTGTTCGTAACTGATTGAGAATTATTATTCAATATGAACCTGGCCATAAAACATTGCACTTATATTAACTATGTAATTTTCTTTCACTATAACTGGTTTTTCTTTTAAATCATCATATATCACCCACAGATTATCCCGTCGATAGGTGATAGCGACGAAATGTCCTGCTTCAGAGTAATTTTTTTCTTCCTCGTCGCTAAATTGTGAAGCAGTTTTTCCAATGAAGTGAATCACACCAAGCAAACGCAAATACTTGGTGCCAACTCGGATCTCTTCTGGTATCGATTTTAACTGCATTAAAACAGGCTCTGCATTTGGCCAATATGGCTCAAAATTCGTTATAATTCCTAAAAAACAACTACTTATCACTCCATATAATACTATTATACTATTCTCAATAATATTGACTTCATATTGAATATCACATATTATTTTTGCTTTCACAATTTGTTATTGAGTTGATAGTTGCAAAGGAGAAAATTACACAATATAACTTGTTTTTCACATATCAATTTTGAATTTCGTGGATAATTATTATTTTTCATATTATCTGTCTATAAAATAGTTAAGAGTGCTGTCTACTTTGGATGCATGAAATATAACGCTATTTTTTATGAATTTTTTTTAACAATTCAATTATGTTCATTCATATCAAACTTGTTAGTCTCAACAGAAACCTTTTTTTATTGATTCTAATTGAGGACGGATAAGTCACACTTAACTCGTGGAAAAATGTGAATTTCTTGACCAACTAGAGCCTGGAAGTGGGTTTTAGCCGATCGTTGTTTTAAACATATTGAACAAATGATATTAATCAAAAAAAAAAAAGTCGAGGGGCTAAATTAAGCAGGAAAGAGGCTCATCAAACTAAGCAGATTGCAAGCTATGGATTGAGGATCCACATTGAGAGGGTTATTCGAAGAATACGGGAACTCTCTATGTTGAAATCACATTCTGTGTTAAACTCAAAGTTGGTTAGTGCGCTAGATGAATGCGTCATTATAGCATGTGCTCTTATAAATTTACGGGTCCTCATTGTATACTAATCTAGATCTATTTTAGCCCACAATCTATTCGGTAGGCATGGAAATTTGTTAGAAAGAAGTTTGTTCAGTATTGCATATTTTCTATGTAATCATTGTAATGCATTCAATTAATCAAGATTAATAAATAAAACAAATAAGTATATGAAGCCATAATGTATTTCATTTCGTGCTGTTGTGTGCCATCGGATATATATTGTTCTCCCAAAATTTGTACACACTGGAAATATAATCAGTAAGCAAATTTTCAGCATATCTAACTAATAGTACTTCCACATTATTTGTATCTTCAAAATTATAGTCCGCAACACAAAGATAATTTATTTTCAAATTTGTTACATACATTTGGACTTGCAATTGAGCCATGTATTTTTGCGTAACTTTTCCATCTTTTATATGATTTTTATAAGTTTTTCACACTGGAGGCGCATTTTATTCCAATGCAAATCTCACTGTCACAAATACCGTCAGGTGTACCAGCCAGGAAAGGATTGTGTGGGGAAATAAATGAGCCACAATTTTTTTTTTCTTGCTTAATTTCTTTTCCACTGCTACTCTTACTCTGCTTTCCAATACCCGACCTCTCTTCATGTCTTTCGTGTCTAGCGTTTTGGCTCTCATGATCATAGCCACCAATGATCCATCAGCAGTAAGGCCTGGTTTTTCAATGCTCGGTTAAAGTGATTTAGCTTTCGGCTAAACGATAACCTTTAGGTAAACCGTTTTTCCACTTCTCATCTTGCGCTAACCTACTGCTATTCTATCGGGTAGAGTAACTATCACCTGAAAGTCTTTGTCAAATGGCTAACTGTAAGCTATCTTGCAGACGCATGCGCTCCGTAGGTTAACTACCCCGAACGGAACGAACAGTCGAGTTTGTTCAACTGCTTTGTAACCAGTAACCTCATTTTCTATTTTGTTTTTTCTACGAAAGATGGAAGCATTTGATTTTTTGAGTGATGATGATGAAGAATAAATTAATAGACTTCATTGATTACCAAAGAAGGCCATACGTGGTCAGAGAAAGAAGTAGGTAATCGATTTGACTATTTTGATGAATTGGATTTTTTCACAAGATTTAGGTTAAGAAAAGAAACTGTTCTGAATATATTAGAACAAATTGAACAACAGATAGAGACCATAACAGATAGATAAATTATTTAAAACTCCATAAATCTTTTTCCAAGTTTCTATTTTTTCCCTTCAAGTAGTAGAATCTGTTTTTTTCTTTCAATTATTGCTTTGAAAATATTTGCAATTTTTAACAGCAACGATCTATCAGAAGGACTAAAGTTTGCCACTCTTTTCTTTTTCAATGCTTTTGTTCCATCCATTTTATTATAAAATAATCAACAATAACATAACAAAACATATATTTCCGAAATCGACAGCAAAAGAGGCACGACCAATCAGAAGTGATCCCTGAAACATCAGTACTACCAACGTTAACAAATATATCGCTAGCTGACGGTTTTGCATTCGAAGGAGAAACGCAATAGTTCTTAGTTGGAACTTTAGCTGATGGTTAAGCTTAACCTATAGTCAGCTAACTGTGAGTTTTAACCGAGCATTGAAAAACCGGACCTAAGACATTTGCTTACTTCGTAATCTCTCGAAGCAGTAACCCGTCCGTACCTTGATGCATGCCCCAACCTGCTTTTATGTTGTGCCCTAGTATTCTCTTCAATAATTTCAATATTTTCTTCTGAAAAATACTCGGATATTTTGTTCAAAAATTAACCACATTTCAGCAAAATTTTCTGAAATTAAGTAATGTAGTGGAAACTTCTCAATCTCATTCGTTCTATCATTATTTTAGTTGAATAACTCACAGTTAGTTACACCTCGGTTTGATGCTTCTTCGAGAAATTGTGAGAGAAAATCAATTTGCGATGCAGTCCGCATAGCTGCGGACAGATCTTTGGTGGTAATGTATTTAATATTGGTACCAACTTGAGCTAGTTTCGATTTTTTCCAGTAACACTGAATTTCTGTACATGATGGTTATTCGCTTCTTCTGTGGAATGACATCAGGAAATCTACTGACTGTTTGCAACCACCTGTAGATGCAATCATGACACTGGACGCTCACGACTTTACCTTCTTTTTCATCTACTATCATAGTCGCTGCATACGATTTTGAACGAACTTTGTGTTCTGGACACACTTTGCATTTAATGGTACATAAGTCGGAATCACGCTGAAGTTGTACATATCCTATAGCATCGTCGCCGTATGATTGTCTTGCTTATCTGAAAAAAGTGAAAGTAAAATATATTTTTACTAATACGTGACAAAAAAGACTTTATATTCTTTGAAGTTTATACTCACCATTTTGTGAACTATTCAATATTCAAATACCTAAATACGTTACTGTTACTAATAAGTTTATAGCGTACTTTTGAGGTTATGTTTTGTTCGTTATTTTAATAGTATTTTTCTAAGTGCCTAGGTATTTTATGGCAAATAATATACTATATAGTTATAATACTTACACACAAGTTTTTACATTTCGAAATTCAGCGTCACAAAAGTCTGAATTACTTGCAAAGAAATTGCAAATCATAAACATATCCACTCTGGGAAGATTTCCAATTGCAAAATCTCACTCTTTTCTCAAAAGCGGCATACCGTACTTCTTGATGTAATTGAACGTGGGATGGATGAGAGCGATGTTTCTTCAAAACTCGTTGCACTGCGCTAGCCACATATTGTGAATAAAAATTTGCAGAATCTTCCTCATTTTGAATGGAACACCCTATATATTATCGATCCATAAGAATCGACAACAAATGTCATCAAGTATTCCCTATGCTGTTTTCTATTTTCTTATGATATAAATGTATCAGATTTTTCTGAATGGAAAATTATTTTCATTGGGTGCAGAATTGTACACATAAATCGAGCAATATCGAACCAAACACGATTAATAATAACATTGAATGAAAAATATTCTAAATATTACTGATAAGATTTTGTTTTATGTTATAGTGTACGTGCATATATTAAATTCATGAGTTGAAGTCAGAGCCTAAGTTCTAAATATTTAAATTGTCAACTGGTAACTACGGAAGGGAAATTTTAATGAGTGTTTATACTGAAACTTTTATAAAATATGTTCAACATGTCTTCCACTTTCTTGAAAGTAGAGCTGAAGTCTTTGTCGAAAGACTGTTCTGCCCTGCGCAAGACAGCTGTTGTAATGCTGCGAAAAGCATTCGTTATTCTAATTCGCATATTTTCGGAAGAAGTTGGTGGCTCGACGAAAACTATATTCATTATGTATCCCCATAAGAAAAAATCATATTTTTTATTACTTGGATCAAAAATAGTGCTTCCGGCCAAAATTTTATTTTTTCAATGCCCTAAATCCTTGTGCTAATTTCATTTAAAAGTACTCCGGTAATAATTCGTAAAAATCTATCCGGATTAGATAAAAATTTTATGCATTCATTTTTGAAAGCGAAATAACATAATGCACGAAAAAACATCTTAAAATCAAAAATGTAATAAATATGTTTAGTATATATCTCTGACATTGTAACATTCTTCTCTGAACTCATCTCCTCAGTTACATCTTTAAAAAAGGAAAGAATTTCTACTGCCAAATCGAAAACCTCAATGTCTTATTTATATTGGCTAGTCAGCGGTTCTCAAACTGTGGGTCGCGACCCCCAGGGGGGTCGCGTGATGTGTCCAGGGGGGTCGCGGGATAAGGAGGAAAATCAAAAAAAACAAATCAGAAAACAAATCAGTCATAGCTGTAGGTTTTATTAATAACAAAATGTATAGGCTACACAAATTTGTAATACACATACAAGTTGAAAAAGGCCTAATACTATTTAATGGGAAACATGAGTTTGTTTGGAATCAACCATTCTTTTTATGTCCGGAATGAGTTTTGTAATACACAAAAGAATGTAATTTTCCAGGGTCAAACGATTTCTGATTTTTGTTTTGATATTTCACCATTGTGGAGAAACCTTGTTCACAGTTATAAGACGTAGAAAATGCATCAAAGTCTGTAATGCTTTTGTGGACAGTTCTGGGTATTCATTTTAATACCTATCCAAAATTGTGTCGATACAAGCACTGTTAAGAGAAGTGAGTTTTTGCTGACTGATCACTTGAAATTTCGATCAGTTGATCATGTGACGAGCAGTTAGCTCAGCTTTTGTTACGACTTGAATCACTCGAACGGATTGGACTACCACAAAACCCCACTCGTATCCTTATTTGGAATGTAATCTGTCATCTGTTCAATCAAACCTTCGAGATGAGAAGATACTAGTAAGGAGAGAGATGAAGTGTCAGGGAATGTACAGTAGGGATGTCGACAGAAACTCTATAAACTCTTGAGTTAGTTGTAAAATTTTCAAAATCTTCTTTCTTAACTCTTGCGTTCCAAACACTGAGTTTTTTTACAAATGCATTTACTCTGTCTTGAGCATATAGCACATTTTTGTCTGGTCCTTGTAGGGATAAGTTCAAAATATTAAGGTGAGAGAAGATGTCAGCCAAATTAAGCAAGCTTAACCAACCACTTTCTATCACTGAAAAAAGTGGAAAGTTCGGGTTTACTATCAACCAAAAATAACAACATTTCTGACTTTAATCCAAACAGCCTGCTTAATACATTACCACGGGATAGCCACCGTACTTCAGTGTGAAATAAAAGATGTTTATGCAAGGCTCCTACCTCTTCACACAAGTTATTAAACAACCTACTTTTGCACCGGGGCGACTTTTGATGTAGTTCACTATCTTGACAGCTTCATTTAAAACTTGCCGTAATTCATCTGGCATTTTCTTAGCTGCCAAGCTTGCCTATGGTAAAAAGCAGTGGACCCAGCTTGCATTCGGTATAAAATGATTTCAACCTGGCAATCAAGCCACTCTTCTTTCCCGTAAGGGCCATTGCTCCATCACTACAAATTGAAACACATTTCTTCCAATCAAATTCAAAAGGTTCAGTTGCTTGAACAAACACCTTATAAAGACTTTCATCTGTTGTATTATTCGGCAGGGGCTTACAAAACAAAAATATTTTCATGAATAGCATCACCGTAATCGTACGGATGAAGCATAAAAACTGAGCACGGTTGGCAACATCTGTTGACTCATCCAACTGAATTGCAAAAAAAATTGTATGGGGTTTCCCTTTTTTAGCAATCTTGAGTGCTACCTCGTATGAAGCTTTAAGAGCATTTTTATTAACATTAACAAGATCTGTAATGTTTACCTGTTGACTCGAAGGGATAACAGTTTTCTTTGGAAAAATTCCACGGGTTTGTCTTTTCAAAGCAAAATGTTTAGTTTCAAGGATGGCGTTTCATTTTCGAAGGCTTCATGCTTTCAGCTGACAACACTTCACTACACACCACACATTGAGGTTTGTTTGCCAGTTCAGTGAAACCGAATTGTATGTACGACTGGTCTATTTGCGGAATTTTGTCTTTCCGCACCCACTAGCACTAGCATCACTACTTGACGACGGTCTTTTCAAAAACTTATCCATTGCTACTTTTTCTAACTGTATTTGCTCGCAATATACTACTCACAAAGTACACACACAGTGTTGAGTGATCGACTCAAGAGCCAGACTGTCGTGTGTCGTCTGCCGGGCACCGGCTAGCAGAGAGTGCGCGCGCAAACAGCTGTGACTGCAGTCTATTCTAGGCCCCATGAGTCATCATTGCTTTGTCCTTGTTCGTGCTACGAAGTGAGTTATCCCACTTTCTCTTATTATAAAACAATTCAAGTCCAACAATTTGTATTTATTTTTACTAGTTAATAGTATTTTTATGGATAAAACTTAGCCAATAGTATTTTTTTTTCATTTTTGTTAATATTTAAAAATAGGGGGGGGTCGCCGAAATACTAGGTCTAAAAAGGGGGTCGCAGTGTCAAAAAGATTGAGAACCCCTGGGCTAGATAATCTAGTGCAATTGTAGACATCATATTGTTTTTAATTTTCAACATCCTTTCGAACATGTCACATGTAGAGTTCCAGCTTGTGGAAACGTTTTGATTTAGCTTCAATAGGGGTTCATCTAGCTTTTTTTTGTATATTCTGTAATCTTTCATATGCGAGGGGACTTCTACGAAATACTTGTAAAAAGTTGTTCAATTTTTGTGGTGATATCTTTTATTTCTTTAAATGCAGATTTCAATTTAAGGTTGAGAGTATGAGCGAAACAAGATATCTGCTTCCAATTATATTTTCTTATAGCAGCTTTGATATTTTAAGCGTTGTTACTGGTTGCTGCTACAATTTTGTCGGTAATTTCCCAATTATCTGTAGTTCTTCTTAGTCTTAGTTATCTGGAAACTGAGTACATTCCTAAAAAAAAATATGGCATTCCTGCCTGTTGATTGATTGAAGAAATGTCATGGCAAAATAATTATTCTTGGGGGCTGATTTCCACCCATCAAGTTTTTATTTGACCCTTTCACTGGTTTGGTATAGAGATTTGTCATCAATAAAATCATGTGCGTCCCTTTTATGAGTTTTCCACTCTCTTTCTGTTTGAAAGTCTAACTTTGTGAGAAGAATTAAACTCAAAAGAGAACCGCATCGATCAATTGGTTCACCTAAAATTTCTAATGATCTTAAATTACTTGAAACATCATCTGTTAGTTGTCAGGTTTGAGAGAAATTTTCCTTGCCTATTTTCGGCAAGTCATAAATGGCTTTGATGTAACTATTAATCAATGATCTTTTATTATTGTAACGCTCACATATCAACTGCCAAACTACGGAGATTTTTGAATTTGATTCAATGATGGATTCTTCAATATTAATGATTCGCAAGTTACATGAAAATTTAACCACTTATTTCATTCACCGCTAAATTTCGGAAATTCAGTTGTTGGTAATTTGATATTTATATCTTGAACCGAATTGGTACAAGAATGACAATAACTGGCGGAAGCTACTTCTAATTTATTTTCGAGAATGAGTAATTTTGCTTGATATACATTGAAATAAAAACTGTCTTCGAATTCCTTTATAACATTATCTTCCTCATTTGGATACCCAATTTGACAATCAATTTCGTTCTGTGAATGGTCTCAAAATTTTCAATTAATTTCTCAACCCTTTCAATACGCGCTTGAAGTTCTGACATAGGAATATTCTCTGAACCTTGTGTCGATTCAACAAAGGTTTTGAAATTATTAAATTTTATTTTTATTGACCCACAGTTTCTTCTCAATTGATCTAATTTCTTATGTAGAGGCATAATGAATTCATGCTCTATTCACGTGATAAAATTGAACAAATATTCAAAGAATTCGATTTAAGATAGGAGGGTAACTAATGTGAAGGAAAGATAGGAATATCTACTCATAATCGCTGAAGTGAATCTTGTTTGATGTTTTGGCTGAAGTAATATCGAGGGGTTGAGCATTCATCGTTATTGTTCAACTTGCCAACTGGAACTTCTGCTACTACCTGCTTATTTGACTAAAGCGAAAACGGCAAAAATGGCGAACGTGGATCAATGAATTCATTGATTTTTTATGGGATTTACTGATGCAATGTGGCTCGAAGGACCAAAATATATGGAGAAGTACCTACAACACTGGAAACTGAAAAGAATGTGATCCGCCTTACAACTTATAACGCACTATATCAAGTCAGAGTTACAATTACTGAAAAACCCTACTCCCCTGACCACGCGAAACGTTGGGTAATCGAAGCGGTGATCGACCCAGCTCAGCACAATAAACTGAACTGCGTTCAATAAAATATATTGGTTTGTTAGTACCATGTTTTAATTAAATAATTATTTAAGTGGATTACTAAAATTTAAACATAGAAAAAGGAGAGTTCAGTAGGGTTCACAATTATCATTACATTTTTATGTTACATACCTTACAAAGAGCCGGGGCGAATGTCGATTGATCTACATCGTGTTACCGTGAGTTTTCAACAACGATGGAAATTTGGAAAAACTTAAGCTTGAAGAACTGAACTGAAAACCGAAAACTGACTTGATTTCGAATTTGTCTCGATATTTATCTGTTTGGCGTACGTGACTATTTAATTATTTAATAAAGAAAATTCTGACTTGCTTTCAGAACGGATGTAAGCCAGACGCAAAAGCTGAATTTACCTCGCGAATTATTCCATTCGATTTAATAGAATAATTTAAATTTAAATAATTTGTTGGCTAATCAGATAGAACCTGACATTTTTCCCCGCTTCGGACACTTTGGCCCCCAAAGTGAACATAAAACAACAATCTGAAATTGAGACACAAAAAAATACGTTCAAAACATTAAGACTGAAATTCAACAAAGTTACATGAAAAACATCGATCTGAGACTGGGATACAAAATAAAATACAAAAAAACATTGAGCTGAGCCTGGAATACAAAATAAAAGACAAAAAAATTGTTGTGAAACAATATAAGTGAAAAAAATTAAAACACGAAACAATGAGATACAAATACAAGTCGGCACAACTGACCCTGATATCAGAACGGCACTGGTCACGCAAAAAATCCAAATTTGATGACTTATTGACCTGTCAAAACCGCGAACCGATATCTCTTTTCATTCCAAAGATATTGGCATTTTTGGATGAATGTTGGCTCGCCCTGTAAGGTGGAAGAGAAATTATGTTGCTAAAATTGTTTTGAAAAAAATAACAACTAGAAACAAATCATGAAAATATTTACTAACATTACATAATGAAACAAAATTAGTCCGGTCAAATTCGACCAAAAAAAGGAGTGAAGTTACAAAAATTCGCACCCAGCTGAAAATTGGTAGGATTGTTCAAAACAACATTATAAATGAAATCTAAAAAGTCCTCGTCGATCTGATACGTGCCAAAAAATTTACTCGGGGTCGGATGTCACAAAAACGGTTTTTTGCGATTTTCAGCAAAGCAGTAAGGTTTATCATGGAATTAGTCTAGAAAAAAATTGAAGATCACATAATTATCTATAAAAAACGTTTGAATGAATTTTTTCTTCAGAGCCACCGTTTTTGAGATCCACGATTCAGAAAGTTGGAAGAAATGCAAAAAAACACTAGCTCAGAGGTGGCGTTGAAACGTGCATATTATGACGATTACAACTCTTTCAACTTTTTGAATCGTTATATCTCAAAAACAGCCACTCTTAGAAGAAAAAGAATTTTCAAATTTTTTATAGATAATTATCTGATCTACAATTTTTGTTTGGGCTTATTTCATACCGTTGTGAAATAATATGATAAGGATGCATTTTATAATCCTTTAATATTCTTTGCACCAAAGAATAATTCAATCCTAGATCTCTTGCAATTTTTCGAATTCTCAAATGGGGTTCAGACTCAACTAACGCCAATACGTTAATAACGTTTTCTTCATTGCGACTTCTACGTATCCTGGTTAGGTAGGTTGAACATTGGCGGTTTGTCGCAATCTTTGTGGCAATCTTTTGAATAATTTCCGAGAATGACACCGTCTTTCAAGATATCGTATCGCATACTCCCTTTCAGCAATTACTTCATTTTGTAGACTTCCAAAATATACACTGAGCATATCATATGCCTCTTCATTTGAATAAAAAGGCATTATAAAAGAGATAGTTTACAAACAGTCAGAATAAATTTGACAGCAATAAAAACTTAAAAGTAAACAATCATAAAACATTAGTGTAACTTGCTGACTTTTGAAACAGCTATCTTTCAACAGTTCAACATCATTCGTAATATTGCAGCTCGCTCATGAACATAAAACTATAAGAGACCGTTTGAGAGATTTGGGATTGAATTTTTACCCGAAAATTTTTATTCGAAATAGTTCAAAGCAAATACTGGCATGCATTTTGAGTATTTAAAATAATGAGATAGTGGGAGCGTTTTGTAAATTTCTGTTATGAGTAGCTCCCTTAGTTTTGTTTCATTATGTAATGTTAATAAATACTTTTGTGATGCGTTTCTACTTGTTATTTTATTTTCAAAACAATTTTAGCAACATAATTTCTTTCAATCACCATCACTCATCAAAAAATGCCAATAAGTTTGGAATGAAATATACAACTGAATATACTATTCTTACTTGTCTCGTTGAAATCCAATCAGTCCCATTAGAATCATTAGATACACTCTCATTTTTCGACATTAGGAAACGAACATACGGTATATGAACTTTAGTTTTAACATGAATGTGGCCTGTTTTTTTAACTATTCGATTTGGCTATGAACTCATTTATTTTTCCAGTACCTCACAAATAATCCCTGTACAAAATATAAAGAAGAAAAATTCGGTGATGTCAAATTAGACCATCCTTCTTTCTGAATTGTACATGGTAGACAGTTGTACTTTCCGTCTACTATTTCGGGTATCCTCTGTTATTATTAAGTAAGAAATAAAGCCTTTTGAAACATTATTGTCGAAGTTGAGACCGTGTACACAAACCCGTCGAGTAAACAGCCTGTATATGTCGGACTCAATTTTGAGTTATATAAGTGAACATCGTCAAGCTATAGATTCCCACTGAGGTTATCGCATTTCACAGAAAGTCTGTATGTTAACAGCATTTTCTAAAATTGTAAAGATGGTTTATCGAGACATTGACATTTGGACCACTCTATATCCCAAACCAGTCGTGGCAACATAATTTAAAATTGATATCTTTCATAGCTGGCCAGTATCTATAATATATCCAAAAATTAGCGAATTTAACTGTCGTCATTTTTTCTAACTAAATGTGCGGGGTCCTTTGCTTTTTCTAAGGGTTCTACTATAAATTGGTTATCTGGAGTTTTTAAAGCAAGTATTTGAGTTTTTCTGGATCCTGAAAGAATTTTGAATTTACGCCAGAATTCTTTGCCGTTTCTGAAGTCAAGTTTAGACGTAGCGTCGGACCACTTTTCTTCTTTGAAACGGTTAGTTTCCCGGCGTATTGTTGCCGAAAGTCGATTATATTCAGTTTTAATAGCGGCGTCTCTTGTTCTAAGAAATAAACGATAGAGACGTCGGTTTTGTTTAATGATTTCCACTATGAACGGAGGCAGGGGAGGGCAGTGAATGTTAATTGTTTTCTCTGGAGCAGAGGTGTTAAATGATTGTGTAATTAATTGGGTAAAATTAGCAATAGTATCATCGAATTCATGAGTATTCAGAATTTCTGGCTGTACGAGAAGATTTTCTGTTATAAGATTACGGAACTGTTCCCAGTCCGTATTTTTAAAATCCCTGAATGTGATAAATGAAGGTTGTTGGATTGGGGGAGTAGACAAAGTAGAATTGACCAGAAGTGGAAACGGATGTTATCGTTTGTCCGATAAAACATGGATCCTCAAAATAGCGAATAAGATCAGGCGTAATCAGAATATGGTCGGTTATGGAAATACCGTTATGGTTAATAAATGTAGTATTCGTATTATAACACCTCCATAGATGAAATTCTATGAGGCATTCGGATAGAATACGACCATTTCTGTTCGTTGTTGTATCGCCAAATTGAATATTACGGGCGTTGAGATCGCCAAGTAGAAAAGAATTCGGGATTGTCGATATATATTGCAGAAAATCCGCTGGAAGAATATCGCCAGGGGGATGGTAGTAACTGAATATAGTTACTGTTTAGTTATTCAAGAGGAGCCTAGTGGCTACGCACTCTAAATGTGAAAACTCGTTCGGAATTGTAAATTTAGTTGATGCAAAACAATTTTTAATAAGTAACGCGGTGCCACGTATGGCTCCGAGTAGATTATTGCGTTTTAATTTGAAAAAAAGAGAGGGTGTTTCAACTTGGTTTCAGTTATAGAAAGGATGGATATATTATGATTTAGGAGGAGTGCTTTAAGGAGATGACGCTTGCGGCGTAGACCGCAAGCGTTAACAGTACTTATTGTGAAATCCATTTATTCGGAGATCGAAGAAATTGCGGATTCCATCGATTCGTCCAAATCGATAACGATGGGGGCCATTGTAATAGAAAATTTGCTGCCGCAATAATTAATTATTGCAGTACGATTTAGGAATGCGCTGGAGCATTCAGTGATAACCTTAGTGATAATTTCCCGTTTTTCGTGGATTACGTTGGAGAGAGTCAGGGTAATGATCCGAATCATGGAATGTATTCGGGCGAAATGTTCGCATTTTGGTTGATCTCGGTCGGAAGTACTCTCGTTAAGGACTTGGATGGGGGCGATTTTGTGTGATTCCGTAGGAGGTTCCCTGCGTTTAGGGCACTTCATGTCCCACGCAGGATGATCACCCCTACAATTAGGGCAAGTAGGATGTTTTTGCTTGGGGCATAAATTGTTTTTATGATTGCCACCGCAAGAGGCACATGCTGGCTTAGCAACACAGTCGAGGCGATCGTGGCCGTTCTTTGAGTAAAGAGAACAAAATTTTGCTATTGGAAGCGGAACTTTTGACGGTTCCACTTCGTGTGTACGACCGTAGATCGACAAACCATTAAGTAATAGTTCGTCGATCGCGGTTTTTGAAAAAGTAATGACTCTTATAAGAGTCGTTGGTTTGTTTGTAGCTCTGGAGGTTATTCTCCAGCATTTATTAAAATTAATATTCTGAGATTTTAGGGCCTGTGAAATTTCCTCGACTGAGTAACTAACGTCAACGTATTTGACCATACAAGAGTATGAAGCTCTAGCTGATCGACGTTCAGTTGGATTTTTTTGGGAATTGTTGCGGTAGAGAGACGAGAAAGTAATTGACGGAGTGCCAACTAGAGTCTGTAGAGTTTTTTGGAAATCTGGGGGGGCTGGGGAAATGCACTCAATGAGTGCGGTCTGGTTGAAATTGACTTTGAGATTACTCAAAGTCAACTTTGAGGTTTTTATGAGTTTGTAAAACTCTTTTTGGGATTTTATGTTGTTCGGGATATTGCGAACAACATAACGAAAAAGTTTAGGTTTGGAAACGGTGGTACGATTTAAAAATCGTCCGACGAAATTGAAGAAAATGATGAATTTTGGGATGTTGGGGGGTTTTGGTACGTTGAGAGTGAGTAGGGACGGAATAGGGGATGACGGAGCAGCACTCTTCTGGCTCCTGGTAGTCCTTTTCTCCAAAGTATCGCTCTTCGGAGTGGAGGATCTTCTACGGGGGACGGAGGCAGGTGACTTTTTACGACCACCCGCCTTGATGGCGGTGTCAGGCATACGGTGATATATATATATATATATATATATATATATATATATATATATATATATATATATTATATATATATAGTATATATATATATTATATTATATATATGGATATATATATATATATATATATATTTATATATATATATATATATATATATATATATATATATAATATATATATATATATATATATATGAGCAATCAATAAAAAAGGAATAAATGAATAAAATGGAATAGACTCACCTGATATACACTACACAACACGGTTCACAGGACTTTTTTTCACTTGGCACTTTCACTGGACCTTTTTCACAACACTTGAGGGCGATTAAATCTAGAGGATTTGAAATAATCCTCTTCGTCGATCGTAATATGTGAAAGATTATTCGAGAAATCGAATTCAAAAATTCTATTGTTGGAGTTCAGGATTCGTCTCGTTCTGCCGTCGATAAAAACTGCAAGACTTGAAAAAGTCTTCGGATACAAAATAGTTTGCGAGCCGTGACTATTTCTTCTTCCTATTGCAGTTCTCTGGATCACTTGGGTAGCTCTCTCTTCGACGTCTCGGAGTGGAATGGGGGATTGATTTTGAAATTGTATCGATATTTATACTTTTGGCGTACGTGACTATTGATCTGAAGAAAATGATGACTTGCCTTTAAACCGGATGTGAAGCAGACAAGTTTTCCGCAAGTATTGAGTTTATTTCGCGAATTATTCCATTCGATTTGATGGAAGAATATATTTTTTAAATTAGTTATTTCCTCATTAGCTATATACTTGACAATATTATATAAAGGACCGCGCACATTCAGTTAGAAAAATTGACGTCAGCAAAATTCGCTAATCTTTGGATATATTATAGACACTGGCTAGCTATAAAACGTATCAATTTTGAATTCTGTTCCCACGGCTGGTTTAGGATATAAAGTGGTCCAAATGCCAATGTTTATTTATTTATTTATTTATCAACGGAAAGCCCATTTACATAAAAAAATACAAAAAATTAAAATCTTAAATCTAGATTGACCTAGCATTTACCTCACAGCGAAACTGCTTTAGTGAGGTACAAAAACATAAGTCGGCGTTTAAATAGCGATTACCATAACCCAACATTCTATTACTAGGTGCATTAATCATATAGATAGTACGACAGACGGGGTGCGCGAATAAGTTGTCACTCCTAGTTCTTCTGAACGGTACGTGAAGACAAATTTGGCCAAGCTAAATCATTAGAGTCAACAAAGATTATTCAGACACTTAAAGAGAAACACCAAATCAGATATAATTCTTCTTACTGATAAAGGCTGTATACCTAACTGAGTGCGAATAAATGTTACGGAAAAATTGATTCGAGGAATTGACCTCCTGAAGGGAAATGTTAGAGCAAAAATTTATTCTGCACCCGTTCAATATATTGCGAATCAGCCTCGTAATGAGGTGACCAAACAATTGACCCGTACTCACAATAGGTCTACAAAAAGCAAAATAAAGCAATTTCACGGTAGCCTCATCAGAGAATTCAGCTGAATTCCGACGAATGAACCCCAACACTCTCAATCCACGGTTAGTCATTATTCTGAAGTGTTCCTGGAACTCAAGTTATCTATCCAAATTTATGCCAAAGATCACTAATGATATTAACACGCTCAAGACTTGCACCATCAACCGAGTATGGATAAAATACTGGTTTACTGGTTCGATGGAAGGTAATACATTTACATTTCAGAAAGTTCATACTCAGCAAATGACCCGAAAGCCATTCCACCACAGCCATGTTCACATAAACCATCTTTACAATTTTATAAAATGCTGTTAACATGAAGAACTTTCTGTGAACATTGCGATAACCTCAGTGGGAAGCTATAGCTTGACGAAAGTCACTCATATTATTCAAAATTGAGTCAGACATATACAGGCTGTTTACTCGATGGGTTTTGTATACACGATAAAAAAATTTCATTTGTTACTGGTTAAGGACACAACAGGCGCGGCCGCTTTCATATTTGTGTTCACTGGATCTTACAAACACTGCATAATTTTTATCAATTTTTTCTCTTTATAGTTAAACGATATGCATGCACAGAAACGATAACCTAAATAGGATAGTAGACGGAAAGTACAACTGTCTACCATGTACAGTTTGAAAAAAAGGATGGTTCAATTAGACGAATTTTTCTTCTTTTTTTTTGTACAGGGATTATTTGTGAGGTACTGGAAAAATAAAAAGGACAGTTTCACATCATCAAATCGAATACTTTGAAAACGGGCCATATTCATGTTAAAACTGACGTATTCCTCATGTTCGTTTGATAATGCCGAAAAATGGAATTTCATCTAATGGGACCGACTGGATTTCACCGGGACAGGTAAGAATATTATATTCAGTTTGGTTTGGCCAGGCTGGTATGGAATCGCTTCTTGCAGATCCATAAACTTCCTTTTCAAGATACAGGTATAGTGAAATACGTTCCTTGTCCATAAGTCTTGTATCCTGATTGAAAAATTATTTTCACTTTTGAATACTAATTGGATTCGCGTTGTTTACCGAATTTATAATTTTTGTGGAAGGATATTTCACGTGTGGGAGCGTACGAGAATAACCAAGGTAACACAACACCATTGCC
>JARQZK010005101.1:582500-589623 GCA_030704885.1 Cynegetis impunctata | reverse complement strand
ATATATATATATATATATATATATATATATATATATATAATATATATATATATATATATATATATATATATAAAGTAGTCTGGCCATACAGAAATCCGAAACTAATAGTTACACATCTGCATTATAAAGAAAAAGATATCATTTTGTAAACATATATATTCGACAGTTTGCTCCTGGTTTATATATCAAGTTCAATAAAAGTAAAAACATGAATATAAAAAACCACAGAAATGAAAGCCAAAATAAACAAAACAACAATGAATGTAAACATGAATCTGTCTCTCCAGAATGACATTTCATTGTGTAAGTACTAAGTACATACATATCCACATACTAATTGATTTGGATAAGGTTAGAAAACGTGGTGGAAGTACCGCTCTTTAATCAAGAATCATAGATGATTTTGAATTTAATATTTATGATATTTGAAATGAATTACTCCTTTAATATAGTTAGAGAACTGTTAATTATAAGTTTGGTTTTTTCTTTTTGAATTTTCCATTTCGAATGATCAGGAACTTTTTGTATCGTTGGTTTACAGCAAAATAATCCTGAGATTCCATACTGACTCTTCTGTTACGAAGTATGAAATAAGCAATTTTTTATAGCCTGAGGGACCACTATTATTCTCATTTATTTTCGTTTTAATAGAATGCCTCTGAAATGTTGGAATGTGTGTTATTCGATCAGCAATTATATTTATCTTCAACTTTGAAATTTATATGTATATATATATATATATATATATATATATATATATATATATAAAGATATATATATATATATATATATATATATATATATATATATATATATATATATATATATATATATTATATATACATATATTAAAATTCACTATGTCTACTATCATTAATATATATTGCAGTTATGTGTACATTTAGCTAACCGGATCTTCAGTGCAAATGTGAAACAAACTAAAATTGTTTCAAACGGAGAAAATACAGGTGTATTATAGTGGGTTATTAGGAATCACTAAATATTCTAAATTGTGATTACGTGTAGACAGGTATGTTGATTGGAAGATTCAAAAGGTTGCCAGGCTGACTAGAAGATAATTGGTTGTGAAACTTTGAACATTTCCAGGTAATTTAATTTTTTTAAGACCTTTGGCAGATATGAAAAATTTGCATTTCTGATATATAGCGAAATTTGTGATTTTTATCAATGTAATGGGTTGCCGAAGTGGTATATGTTTCCTAGTCGATGAAACATTTAAATTGTTTATTATATCTGACATAGAAAGAATGATCTGACTGCCACATTTAAAAGGCTTTTCAATCGGAACATATCACTTTTCAAACTGATGAAGTTTATTTTTCTTATCTATGGCATTGAGGAGAATATTGGGGTTGCGCTCTGAAACTTATATGTATATTCAGGTAATACATAATTTTTCTGATATTGGGTATGTGTTACTTTATGCATTGGCTGAACGTTTTTTTGAAGATTTCCTCTGAGTGAAAAATTGAAGCCATAATCTATATAAATACTGGTTCGTGGTTCATTGTTTCGAATTTAGATCAAGTTTGAGCTATAGACGAGAACAAGCCAAATGCTAATAGTTTTATATATATATATATATATATATATATATATATATATATATATATTATATATATATATTATATATATATATATATATATATATAATATATATATATATATTATATATATATATATATATATATATATATATTATATATATATATATATATATTAATATATATATATATATATATATATATATATATATATATATATATATATATATATATATATATATATATATATATATATATATATATATATATATATATATCTACGTATGTTGTGTATATTAAGAATGTCACCAGTGTATCTGTGTATTAGGAAGCAGCTTCGGTTAAAAACCTGGAAACTGAAATATCAGTTAATTCACTAGTTGTAATTAAAGCAGATAACTTTAACGTAAAAGTCATACTACGAAAGTACAGTATTTCTACACGATATGATTTTATGAATCAGGAAAACGTGAAGGAAATTCCGAAAGGTCAAACACTAGTCATCATTAAACTACTTGAAACAGTTAAAGATGAACTAAGAGCAAATTTTTTTTACTTGAGAGAAAAAATGGAACCTCAAGGCAGGAACCGATCAGTTTTATCCTTCGCCATTTGTCCAGTTTATAGCAATGCAAAACAGCTTATTTTCAGATTCAAATAAATCACTAACTTGACTACTCTTAACACAGTGAACAACTCCATAGGCACTAGTCAAAAAAACTACAATCATTTTCTCTTTCTCCTCATGCAAAGCTGATCTCGTAGATATCGTCAATACATATTTCAACATTAAATTAGAGGGAGAGTGAATGAAAACTAGAAATCAATACCTATACAATAATTTTTGCATTGATAGAATGTGTTAAACTTATTCAACGTTTATAATTTCACAATACTAAGAATATTCATTCATAAACTTATTATTATTCTCTGTCCGGTTTTTGGATTTTATATGGAAAATAAATTGTTCCTTGTGATCCGTAACTGTAAATTTTTACTCATGCATAAAGTGACGAAGCTTTTTGAGTATTCACTATCTATTTCTAGATGGTGATACTGTATCCAAAACGCCTATTGCACTCTTTAGTTATTTATGATGATAGTTTAATTACTTCGTAAGGACCAAGCTAGTTAGTCGAGTACTTAGCGTACGCTGGCTAGTATATGTATATTAGTAGTATATGGGAGGTCTCGGGTTCAAACCCCGGGGCCGACTGGCTGCCATGAGTTTTTTCAGAGGTTTCCTCATGGTAATGTAAGTCACTGCTTGCAAACTTATAAGGCGAATGCTGGACCAGTATTAATCCTCTGAACCCTATCCACACTTCCTATGTATCATAAATATCCCGTCTCACCTATCCTCAATGCACTTGTGCATACAAGTGTATCCTCTGATCTGGCTGAAGGAGTTAATCACAAACTCAAGCTGCCCGCCTCCCTGACACATACTTCAGGGAGGAATGAAACACGTGTGTTTCCTTTTTCCTTTTCCATGTTTTTGTGTCCTCAGATGGTATATGAATGGAATGAGTTGTTAGTTTCTACATGTATACAAATGGATCCCTATACCAACTAAAGTTGTATAATATCGAGATTTATTAATCGTCCTATCTCAGTTTTACTTTGTATACCAACGTAGGTTATGTAATATCAAGATTTACTAATCGTCCGATCTCAATTTTACTTTGCAGGCTCTCCCTATTATTACTAAAATTATAATATAACAGAAATTAAAAGATGTTTTTTGATACCTTAGTACTGTTTCATATTCCGTATTTCATAATTAGTCCGTTGCAGACAATGAGAGTACTGTTTTCTGCTCTACTGGAATTGAAATACTGAAACTTCATAACTTATATTGCAGCTTGCAGAAACAGTCAGTCAACTGGTAAATAGTCATTTTATATAACGATAAATGCAAAACTGTACGAAAATAGTTGAATCGATATAAAATAGGTGATTGTACGAATATAGATGTAGATGTATATATTTTGGATTGATTGGTGTAAATTAATTAAACATATCAAAACAATGCTTAATAATAACAATTCACACATTTATTAAAAGAAATAACGCATGACGCACGTTTCGGTCGAACTTCACCTTCTTCAAATGCTAATGGCAAACTAACTATGTTTCTCTGTTATATCGAAAACAAGAAATAAAGAGATGACAAATTGTGTAGAAGGGGTAAATGGAAACATGGTTACAAATAATTATTAGAATAGGAAAAACCATTTTGAACTGCCAGTCAGGTAGTTCGGTAATTTTGAAAAGATTGAGAAGGGGCTTCATATAAAAAATAATAAATCCAAAGTTCATAAAGATAATAAATCAGGAGTTTATAAAATTAATTGTGGCGATTGTGATAAGTTTTACATTGGTAGAACTTTCAGAAGTTTTCAAACTAGAATTTCAGAACACACACGTAGCTTTGTTAATCAGAAGTCGGATTCACATTATGCAAACCATTTAATCCAAGAAAATTACACATTCAATTTCGATTTTAAAATATTAAATGCTGAAAGTAAAGGAATTAAACTTAATATTTTAGAATCATTACAGATAAATAAATACAAGCATTCCGGTCTCCTATTGAATAGCCAAATCAATCATACTTCAAGCCCCCTTCTCAATATTTTCAAAATTACCGAACTACCTGACAAGCAGTTCAGAATTAGTTTTTCCTATTCTAATAATTATTTGTAACCATCCCCCTATTTGCCCATTGTACACAATTTGTCATCTCTTTATTTCTTGTTTTCGGTATAACAGAGAAACATAGTTAGTTTGCCATTAGCATCTGAAGAAGGTGAAGTTCCACCGAAACGTGCGTCATGCGTTATTTCTTTTAATAAATGTGTAAACTGTTATTATTAACAAGATTTAATAAGATGTATATGTATATATTAGTTCAAAATTAGTTTCGTAAGTTGAGGATGAGATGTTTTATTATATTGTATATTAATTTTAATGATTCCTGAAATGAATTAAAAATAAATTCCTTTATATATTGAAAACGTTATTGCTCCATGTTACAAATTATTCACTACATTCCTTCGAAATATTAATGTAATGGGTTGGTCATTCGAAACTTAGATACATCATTGTGTTATGTTATCTTGATCATATTGTAGTCTGGTGGTATCACACGAGTCAAGAAGGCGGACAATTTGTTCGTTGACGTGATATCTCAGCCGCTGTAGATAACGAACGGCTTGTTGCTTGATGATTGTTCCGATTTTGAGCTCTAAGAAGAGGCGCTCATTTTGACAGTTCCACAGTCCATTGACTGCATATCCCAACACGTTGTTTAGGAATTTTTGAATTATTTCTCGGTCGGATTAAAATAAAAAAAGTGAGGAGTTTATATGTGAATGGAATGTACAATATTATATGTAGAGAGATCATAGAAAAAGTGGCGAAAATTATTGCATTTCTAAAGTCATTATGTTTATTTTTGAATAAAGTGAGGAGCGATACACACCGAAATTGGAAAAGAGTAATATAAGCGAATTTGGATGAAGAAGGCATATTATATATAGAAAATTATTATCTGAAATATTATATGTGAATAGGTTAAGATTTTTAAGTTTGTGTATGAATTTATATGATTCCTGATATAAAACAAAAAAAATACTTCAGTATTCATATATATATATATATATATATATATATATATATATATATATATATATATATATATATATATATATATATGACTTGGCAAACGTTGTTCTGCCATATAAATTATTTTTATTTATCTATCTATTCATTTATATGTATATCTACCTATCTTACTATATATCTATCTAGATAGTTATCTTTCTATCTATCTATTTATATATCTATCTATAAATCTATGTGACCTGGAAAACGTTGTTCTGCCATATAAATTATTTTTATCTATCTATCTTTCTATCTATTTATCTATCTGCCGATGTATCTCTATCTCTCTATCTATTTATCTATCTAGATAGTTATCTATCTTTCTATCTATCATTACATCTATCTATCAATCTATCTGACCCGGCAAACGTTGTTTAAATTATTAAAATGGCTATTAAAAATATGGGTTGTTAATAGAAGGGTAAACATTTAGAGTTGTATGTATTTTTTAATGCAACATCATAAAAAAATGAAAATAAAAAATTTGTCCAAAAATTTTATAAAAATGTTTGGGGTGGACCACCCTAATCACTTAGGGGCATGAAAAATATTACGACCTATTGTCAGACCGACTACTGTTATTTTCGATTGCTATCTGGCAACCCTATTGCGGATCTGTGGATAAAATTTAGAAAAATGAGAATCTCGATGGAAAAATAGGGGTTGATCGTAGAAGGATGAAAAATTGAGAGTAATATGAATTTTTCTATTTTAAGTCATGACAAAATAGAAATAAAAATCTTGGCAAAAAAATTGAAGCTTTTAATTAACAAATAAAAAATAGGAATGAAAACTTAGGGTTGTAAGTATTTTTGAATGCTGTATCATAAAAAAAGTAGAACTAAAAATTTTGTATTTTGTATTTGTATTTATGTAATTCAAGAGCGTATAACATTTAGGGGGATGAAAATTAAATTTTGTTCGATTCTCAGACCTAACCGATATGCACACAAAATTTCATGCGAATCGGTCGAGCCATTTCAGAGAAGTTTAACAAATAAAAATAGCGGTTGATCGTAGAGAGGTGAACATTTAGGATTGTATGTATTTTTGAATGATGTATCATAAAAAAAATAGAAGAAAATTTTGTCTGAAAAATGAAAAAACCCTTAACATATAGGGAGATGAAAAAAAGATGTTGGCCGATTCTCAGACCTACCGATAAGCACACAAAATTTTATGAGAATCGGTCTAGCCACTTCGGAGGAGTTTAACTTCTAACACCATGACAAGAGAATTTCATATATTAGATATATATATATATATATATATATATATATATATATATATATATATATTATATATATATAAATAATATATATTATATATATATATATATATATATATATATATATATGTATGTGTATTATATATATATATATATATATATATATATATATATATATATATATATATATATATATATATATATATATAAATCTCTTGATAATTATTAGCAATAACAGGCTGGTTGAATCTTAAAAAACTCGATTTAATTAATAAATTGACGTTCACTATGACATTCATAGTTATTCAAAACTTTTGAACAAAAATTGAAAATTCTTTGACATTTATTGACTTGAAAAAATTGAATAGATTAAGATTGATCTGTCTTGTTAAAATTCTTTCAGTCTAATATTAACATTCAAAATTGTTATCATTAGAAGGCAAGGGAAACTACAGAAAACTTTACCTATGTAATGTTCGAAAATAATAATATAGGGTACTATTTATTTAACAGAAAGAAATTAGTCACGGGAAAATATTAAAAAAGTAGAGCAGAATTAATCGGTATAGAACGTTTATATGGAAGCAGCGTTGACACGTGTTTCGACTCTTTGGTCTCATCAGAAACGGCGTAGCTAAGTATTGGATTGAAATTTGGAGAT
>JARQZK010005101.1:525000-580000 GCA_030704885.1 Cynegetis impunctata | reverse complement strand
TTGAGTAAAATATATAACCAATTATTATCGCAACTCAAGATTTGAAGACATTCAATTAATTTTAGTCTTCATTATAAGATTTAACATTGAAAGAGGCTTAGAATTTAAGTAATATATCACCCATGCATTACGTACTCGCTGTACTACAGAGTTAATTTCCTCATTTTCATTCTCTTCGTTTCGTGTCTAATAATGACAAAAAGGAAAGTATGTGATCGATGGATAATGAGTGTAAATAGACATCTCAGATCCAAGTAAAAACAAGATCCTCATGTACAGTGCCGAATCAGCCAACTAGCAAGAGTAGCAAATGCTAAGGGCCCCGCGAATTGGGGGGCCCGCGCTTCAACGCCTGTCTGACAGTAAAAAAAATAAGTTTAGATAAGCGTAAAATATCGTGCATGCCTTAAACGCGAAGCGCTTAGGCTATACTTCACTCACACCTGAAAATCTAAAACTCGATTTCGTCACGTTAAATCGTAGGTATAGGTTGTATAATACCTACCACGAGAAACGTTGGTGTCAAAATCTACAACAACGATTTAAAGTTGTACCCCATTTCTAAAAATTGAGCGCCGGCCGAACAAATTATGTGTTTGTACTACTTGCACTGCACTACACGCAAGTTTGTAGCACTGCAAAACTAACAGGGGAATTCGCTGATATTATTGTCATATATCAAGCTAGTCGTAAAACCCGAAAAACTAAAATAGAATTCTATTGACTATCAAACTTTTAGAATTTGATGTACATTTATATTTGACACAACGTAAAAAACTGTAAAAAGCTCTTTAGATGTTAGTCTAGCATAGTATTTTTCTTGCAGCAGTTTACATTCCACCATATTATTGTTACACCAACACTTGTAACCCCCTGGCGAATGAAAAAAGAGTGGCCGAAGTTTCTTGTCTGTTCTCATAGCTCTACCCCAATCAGCTAACTGACCGTAGCCAATTTGGCTCAAATAGCTTTTTCACAAGTATCATGGATGTCATTTACTTACATGAATATAAATTTGAATTTGATTTTGTGTATGTAGCTTTGATTATACCTAATGAATATTTAAAATAATAAACGAACTATTTTATTACCAAACATACAAACTAAAAAAAAATCAAACAGTATGATTTGTAAAAGTAATAAAAAATATATAGGGAGTTTATTTCAAAAACTGGCGAATTTGTTACAGGCCCCGCGCTGGCTTAATCCGGCACTGCTCATGTATAAATGAATACACCATTACTGAAAGCACTGTTTTACTTTCGCAATACTCATTTTAGGTACATATATTCTTTGTCTGTATTATCTCATATAGCTGAAAATTTGAATATTTGAAACTATTTATGTAAACAGCTGGCAATTATTATAATTCATAATTATTACCAATGTTTAGACGTTTTTTACCCAAATATAATAAGTTTTTACACTGTATCGAAAGTATACATTAAGTGATTTCTTCGAATTTTTCCAAAAAATACAAAACTATTCTCTCTGTCGAAAGTCAACAGTGAGTATGGGAGAAGGAAGAAAAGGAAACACACATGTTTCATTCCTCCCTGAAGTATGTGTCAGGGAGGCGGGCAGCTTGAGTTTGGGATTAACTCCTTCAGCCAGATCAGAGGATACACTTGTATGCACAAGTGCATTAAGGATAGGTGAGGCGGGATATTTATAGAATATAGGAAGTGTTCAAGTGTGCAAGTGTGCAGCATATAAGTTTGCAAGCAGCGACTTACATTACCATGAGGAAACATCTGAAAAAACTCATGGCAGGCCAGTCGTCCCCGGGGTTCGAACCCGAGACCTCCCAAATACTAGCCAGCGTACGCTAAGTACTCGACTAACTAGCTTGGTCGGTATGGAGGAAGATTTTTTATGCGTTTTATACTTACTGGATCGAGATTTTATGCGGTTTCTGGATTTCTATCTAAGGTAGAATGAAATTATCATTATTTTCCATTTTCAAACGTCGGACGACAGAGTGACGGGGGGTGGTGTATAAGCTATGGAAAAAGATATGGAAATTAATTGTCTACAAATTTCTAAATTTCAGTCTTCTATGGCTTTTGGAAGGCTGCAATGTGTAAAAAAAGGTTTTTAAGTTAGAGCCTTTCGGTGTTATAAATAGTTTTGCACCTAACTGCCGCCAGAGTACATGGGTTTTGAGGTTTTATGCATCAGCATAACTCCTCCAGATTGAACTATAGGGTTCAAATTTTGAACGTGTATTAAGTTTATATTAGGAAAGTTTCTTTTGGTTGTTTCAACTTTTTGCATAAACCACCGCCATTTTATGAAAGTATTTCTTGATTTCTCGTTTCTGAGTGATTTGTGAGCACTGCTCCAGCTGGTTCCTTTGGAGTTAGACGGTTGAAACTTGGTGTGTGGCTTGGGTTGACGTCATGAAAAAACTCCTTGGTTCTTCTAATTCGTTTCTTGCGCTTCCACAATTTTTATGTCTACATTTCAAGTACTTTTCAGATCTTTCAATAATTGCGGATCTCTACAGCAACTCAAGATTCAAATATAATTCTTAAAATTTTTAAGTGAATTCAGATGATGTTAGAAATGTGCTTCAAATATTTTCTTTCACCTTCGCGGTTTTTATGTGAAAATTTCATGCGTCTTGAGAAGTTTTCAAGCTTTGTACATTTCTTCATTTAAGCATTTGTATATAAAATGAAAGAGTAGAAAATACGACTTTTGTGATAAAGCTCAGGCATTTAGGCATCTCTAGTGTCTCCCATTATACCAAATGGACCAAAATATTATTTGGGGTTGTTATTGAGGTAAAACGAAATCATTCAAACCCTATTGGCGTCTGAAATTAAGATCGTAGCGCCGGAACAGCTAATATCGGTACTGACGGTACTACTCCATGGGCCATTAACGGTTTGTTTACATTGATTGGTAATGGTATTTACGTTCATTTCATTTTGAATTATCGAACTTTTAGCTTCGTAATTTGTGTTTTTTGGACTTCGTATTTTCCAGTGGTTCATTGTGTTTCAATTGAGCACAATATTATCTCTCTTCAACAGTAGATAACCTACATACATCAAGTTGAAATTTACACTGAGTTTTTATCATTGAACATGAAAATCAATAATAAAATAAAGGAGAGGACGAATAAATTAATTGGTTAGAGCATGTTTACATCATGAAAAGGATGTATGATAGAACACCTATTTATTTAAAAAGTAAAAGCTTTCAAAAGTTTCAAGAAAATATCTCTGACATGTCTACTTTCATTACCAAATGAAGGGGTTTTAAGTACAATGGACAAAAATAAGTACTTACCATCAAAACTGAAAGAAACAACATGAAATAAAAGAAGAATTAACATGAATGCTCTGCTTGAATGGTTTTAACGTAAGGAGTTATTATATTTTTCGAATTTTCCTGACATATAACAGCTTTCCTAAAAGTACAGTGGACTTCTGAGAGACTGGTTTTTATAGAATCTCTATTTTCCTGGTTATATAATTGAATATTTTAGTTTTTAGCTAGCTAACAACTTTTCTGACTGAAATCCGTTTTCTTTTGGAGTATGTATGAAGGCGAAAAATACAGGGTTTGAAGGATTCTTGCACTCCAAATCCCCTCCAAAGTGAGTTAGAGTAAGTGAATTAAATTGATGTATGGAAAATAACTTTTGGTAGTATAAATATTTTTTCTAATCATCGCCATTTTTATGCACAGATTTCTTTCGTTCGCGGATTGCGCACCTTCGCAGCTTCTGCAGATTGAGTGAGACCTAACTCAACCAATTCAGAAATAATTTTTTTTCACGTAAATCATTAAATTCTTCTCAGAATACATATAGTCCGGGAGCCCACTGTCCGAAAGTCTACGTCATAAAACATCCGGATCATTCATGATTTATTTGAAAGGATTTATACCAAAGAATATTAAACCGTTGGTCTGCCTAAGCTCATCCTGGCGGGTCATAGTTATTGAACGTAATTTATTTGGCAAAAACTGGTACGTCACCTACGTCACAAAACATCCGGCTGAAATTTAAACACATTATAGATAAATATCAGTTATTTGAAATTGTCTTGGTCTGCCAAGCTTCACTCTGGCGGAAGTGCTCGGCAGACCACCCTAAAGCGGTGACAACTACTGTCAAATTGATTGGTCTCAGTCAAGCCAGATCATAGATTGACAAGAAAGAATGTATGATAAATTCTCGGAACATTCCATTACCGCTGCTTGTCAGTATATAAGCTGTAAATCGCGATAGAGTGAATTTTTTTGTTTTATGTTGACTGTGATTTGTTTTGAAAAAAGTATATAAAGGTTACTCTTTGGATGTGCCTGGCTTACCACCACTAACCAAGTATTTCAATGGCGTGTCGGCAAGACATTTGCTATGATGAAGTTACCTATATATTATGCTGCATAGCATTTATTTTTCTTATTAAGGCGCAAGAATAAATGAAGGAGATGGTTTGACACATGAACATACCACGTACAATAGACCATGAGAAAAATATGCATTTTCTGAAATGAGACAACCAACACTCAAGAATTGGCCTTGTGATTTGCTAATCGTCATGGTAAATGTAAGACGAATAGGAAATTGAATTCGTTTAAACTCAAAGGGCATATCGGTCGGGATCATCGGATTCCTCAGAATGAGAAAGTTTTCACCTCAGAATCTTCCTTAGAGTGCGTCATCTGAATAACATTGATCATCAGTTTTCTTATCACCAAACGCGTTCCGTTGCATATGTTAGATTGGTTTAGATTCCGAATCATGATGACTACCGAGCCAACCTCAAGTTGTAAATTTTGTGGTGGTAAACAAGGCACATCCAAATAGTAACCTTTATATGCTTTTTTCAAAACAAATCACAGTCAACATAAAACAAAAAAAATCTCTCTTTCGCGATTTATAGCTTATATACCGACAAGCAGCGGTAATTAAATGTTCCGAGAATTTATCATACATTCTTTCTTGTCAATCAATGATCTGGCTTGACTGAGACCAATCAATTTGACAGTAGTTGTCACCGCTTTAGGGTGGTCTGCTGAGCACTTCGGCCGGGGTGAAGCTTGGCAGACCAAGAAAATTTCAAATAACTGATATTTATCTATAATGTGTATAAATTTCAGTCGGATGTTTTGTGACGTAGGTGACGTACCAGTTTTTGCCAAATAAATTACGTTCATTAACTATGACCCGCCAGGATGAGCTTAGGCAGACCAACGGTTTAATATTCTTTGGTATATATCCTTTCAAATAAATGATGAATGAACCGGATGTTTTATGACGTAGACTTTTCGACAGTGGGCTCCCGGACTAATATATCTGACTTAAACTAAATAGTAGATATAGCTGACTATTTAATGAGTTCTTGAAGTCATCAACCTTTCTGTTTATACAATAATAGTTTCAAATCTATAGATTAAACTAATCATATTTTAACAATCTAATCACATATTCTCATAATATAATATGAAACTTGTTAAGTTTTTCTTTCTTCGAAATAGAAAGCGTAACTCTGAATATTGAGTAAACATCCCGAAGATGAGGAACGAATCAACATATCTACTCTTTCTATTCAATTTGATAAATTATTTTCACTCTTCTCAAGAATAATTAAACTTTCCTGGTAATCAAAGACTTTATTTTCATTGAACCTGGGTCTGTTCATTTACAAACAAAGTGAAATGATAAAGGAAGTTGCACACCAAAAAAAAACAACAATAACAATATGTAATCTTTGCAAATATTTAATTCCCACGAAGCTCTCTTCTACTATTGATGATGATTGTATAAGTTTCTATTTACATGAAGATCTGCATGATCTTTGACTGAAAGCAGGGATTAGCTTTTGTAATGATCATGCCGTGTCATAGTTTCTTGTGATTCATCGTATCCTCTTCTCCCGTTCATTTACGAATTCTTAGGTAACTTAAACGTAATTACATGTCAAGTAAGTCCGTCATCCTTTTACACGAAATCAAGAAGTGACGGAAATGTCACCATCTACTATGCTTTCACTTTTTTATGAATGTATTTATTTATATATATATATATATATATATATATATATATATATATATATATTTATATATATATATATAACAAGTAGAGCAGAATTATCGGTATAGCCCGCTTATATGGAAGCAGCCGTTGACACGTGTTTCGGACTCTTTGGTCTTCATCAGAACGGTGTAGCCAAGCATTGGATTGAAAACTTGGAGATGAAAATAGCACAACAAATGAAATCCCCTACTACGGAAGACAAATTGTTTGAACTCTCTGGTTTGGGAGATTTGGTCAAACTTTGCCAAGGAGGCGATTAATGCCATCCGCGAGATCGAGAGACCGAGTAAATTAACAACAACAAATAAATTAATATTAAGCAAGTAGAGCAGAATTATCGCGACTAATTTCTTTGTTGTTATATATATATATATATATATATATATATATATATATATATATATATATATATATATATGATAATTTTTGAATTTTTCTTGGTAATGTGGCTTAGCTAGAATGGATGTCTTTCTATATAATCATTTATTCCTTTATTCCAACGTTTCGGCTTCACAAAGCCTTTTTCAAGGACTAGCTTAAATTATCCTCGGAAACACCAACACTCACTTCATTCTAAGCCACATTCCCAAGAAAAATTCAAAAATTATCACATATATGTTTCTGGCTTAAGCATACAGATATTAATATCTATATAACTATATATATATATATATATTATCTCTTGATAATTATTAGCAATAACAGGCTTGCTGAATCTCAATAACCTCGTCGTGGCGTAACTCAACCTTTTAATAAAATCGAGTTTTTTGAGATTCAACAAGCCTGTTATTGCTAATAATTATCAAGAGATTATATATATATATATATATATATATATATATATATATATATATATATATATATTATATATATATATATATATATATATATATATATATATATATATATATATATATATATATATATATATATATATATATATATATATATATATATATATATATATATTTATATATATAATATAATATTTTTAAACATGAGAATATCATTTAAATTGATAGGATAGTATTATTGTTAGAAAAAGTACCCAGAAAAATATTTTTCGGCAGATATTTTGCATCTATCCTTGTTGAAGCAAGTGGAGATTTAACAGCTCTTAAGAGACATTCATTGATGAATTCATTAAACATAAACTGCTGTAAAAATATCAGATTCGATTGCAGCCCCTTCATGTAGTCATCAGACTAACCAGATCAATGTGGATATGAACTTAATTCCTAACATAAATCTACACAACTATGTAAGTGCTTATATTGAAATTAAAATTAATCAATAATATTACTTAGGTAGTTTAAATAGATACATATTAGTAACGTCAATATTTTCATAAAATAGTTTTTTTTCATTTCCTAATTAAATTTATTTATCAGCCGTGGACAAAGTCTAGTGTTATACTCGCATAATAATGACTATCATTCACTCAAATGATTTACAACACTCGTCTGTGGCTCGTAAACTTCATCTTCGTGCAATTTAAATGTAAAAATTTGCAGGTATTCAAGCTTTGTGTATCCCTTCAGACTCTTTTCGCGTCTAGAGGCGATTCTAACTGATTGATTATATTTTGAAAAATCACGCTTGATTAACCGAACTGAAATGTAGAAAATAATTTATTTTATTCAAAAAATATTGGCGAAGTGCATCGTGGTTGAGGGAAAAAGTTGAAGCCATAGAAAGTACGTACCTCAACACCATCTATTGTAAAATAGTATGTTATGCAATGAGCACAAAATGATGCCCATTTTGTTGCGAGTTGCATACTATACTTTTTCTATGACAACATATCGTTCACGTTTAATACATGCATACATTGCAAAAACTTTGAAATAAATAAACTGATGATATTTCATTACTCCGAATTCGCCGCTAATGGGCTTTCTATCAGAATTAAAATATAAATTGAAGAAATATCTGAATATTTTCTTTATTGTTATTTCTTATAAGTACACAGAAATAGAAGCCTATAAATGTATGTACCTACCTATGTATCTAATTGAAGTTGAACGTGCAATTATTGAATATCATATTTGGAGAACTTGATTGCTGAATACTTAATTCTTTTCGAAATTGATAATTTGTCGACGTTGAAGTAGACGGCTTCTCGCGATTTTCCATTTTCAAATTCGTTGGTATGCCTAATTGTATGTTCTGTATTGCATTTGCAATTTTATTTGCTATGTCAGGATCACTTTAACGTGGTTATGTTACCTCCAGCATCAACAAGAATTGTTGCGGAGGATCGGCGAAAGCAGTGCTTAGTATATAATTCGTAATTTGGCAATTTTGAATACTTGGCAATGTCTTTTCCCATAGATCTAAACCTATTCAGACCTATTCTCCGAATGGTACACTTTCCTTTTTGATAATTAATGAAAAACCATAGACCATTAGCATTTTGAGGGCGAAGATTTGCGAATTTTCTATAAATTTCGTAGAATTTGCCAGTTACAGTAAAATTTCGTACTACTTTGGTTTTACTGTCTGGTATTGTTACTAAAACAGCTGAACCAAGAAGAAATGAGTAATTTTCATTTGATGTAATTCATGTCTTCTACATGCACCCATTACTCCTATATCTAATGCAACCTACAATGTAAATTAGTTTACTTAAACATATTTTTCATCAAATGGAAATATAAAACTCACATTTGTTGCCAAATATATTTCATCTGGAGCCTGTTCAATGAAATTATCCATGTCATTTGCTGTGAAGATCTTTGACTTTTTGGGTTTGTAGCCGTTAGACTGCCGCTTGAGGAATGCTTTTGGTTTCAAATATTTGGCAATATCTATATCATTATAGATACTAAAAGTCGTTCTCAGCATTGAGAAGTGTGACCACAAAGTGGAACTTTTAAGTTTTTTGGCTAAGTCGCCAAAATAAGGCATTAAAACGTTCTCGGAAAACGATTTTGTCTTTTGATCTACCTTCCATTCCAAAAAAAGGATATAAGCGCGTTGATACATAGGTACTCTTCGACGTTTCCTGTAATAAATTCAGTGTTGTTACCTTCGCTGCTTCTTTGATGTTCGGAGGTGTCAAATCTAAGTCAATATCACTATCAGTTTCCATTTTAATTAATAATTTTTATAGAAAACAACTATGAAATTACTCATTACCTACTAAAACTTTGACAGAAACGATCTGCTGGCATTTCATCAATTTGTCGCTGGACATCATAATTTGACAAGCCGTAATCGTAGTGATTTTAGTAGGACAACGCACGAGCCGCCAACCGCCGCGGTTGGTGGTCGAGCGGTAGCGCGGTCGAGCGCGGATTGCTCTTGTGGGGGCCGTCGCGGTTTGTTAATCGCTAGTCGTCATGAAAGTGTCCGCGGCAGTAGCTGTAGCCATTTGGCAAATTTATATTCTATCTAAAAAACGAAACAAACGTCGTTGCAAAGCAAAATATTTGGTTCACCCTCTGCTTCAACAAAGAACTAGTAAAGGAGCATTCGTAATTTTCTATAGAGAATTGAGAAGCTTCGAAGATAACTTTTTCAATTATATCAGAATGTCAACGTCGTCTTTCGGTGAATTACTGAACAAAATTGAAAAGGAAATTACCGGAGTGACTAAAAATATCAAATTTACTACAAATGTTAAATTAATAATGAAGGGAAACCGCGCGAAATTGCGGTCTAGTGCGCGGTCTGTCATTCAAGTCTGTACAAATCGACAACCGCAAGACCGCGCGGTTGCCGCGTTCGCCGCGCCCGATGTCGACAACCGCCCAACCGCGCGGTTACGCGGCTGCCAGTGCGTTGTCTACCATTTATATTCCTGCACAAATTAACAACCGCCCGACTGCCAACCGGCGCGGTTGGCGGCTCGTGCGTTGTCCTAAGTGAACCTAGACCTAACACGAAATATTCATTTCATTTCGCATTTGTTGCTTAGCAACTTGCCTACCAACCGATGCAAAAATGAAATTCTGTACAAAATGTGCTTGTTTATTATTGAAGTTACGGTTATAAAATGAACATTTATCGTGATCGTTATAAAAAAAAAATTTGCGAAATGCGTCGTTTACTGGTACCGAAGCAGGTCGGGATGCGATTTTCCGAATAGTCCCCTCGCGACTGAGGAAGATGGTTGAAACTACCAAAAGGCACTTCCTCAACATTAACTCACTCTGCAGGAGCATTGGAATTTTTAACCAAATTCAGCCACGTTCGTTCTACAATGAAAACAATCACAGGTACCCAATTTCAATTTGAAATTAGGTATTCATTTAAATTCTCTAATAAAAAAATATTCTTTAGAACTGAAATTTTTTGGTTCATACAAAATGTACCTCTATATATATATATATATATATATATATATATATATATATTATATATATATATATATATATAATCTCTTGATAATTATTAGCAATAACAGGCTTGTTGAATCTTAAAAAACTCGATTTTATTAAAAAGTTGACGTTTCGCCACGACATTCGTTGCTTTATCAAAACTTTATCATAAAATCGAGTTTTTTAAGATTCAACAAGCCTGTTATTGCTGATAATTATCAAGAGATTAGACATAGTTCATAGTCAACAATAAAACGAATAAATAATCATAAATATATATATATAAAACTAATTATATAAATATATATACATATATAATTATATATATATATATATATATATATTTTCTTTTTTTTTTTCTGACATGAAAAATTTTTCGGAAATCGTAGTCTAGGGGGTCTAAAACGGATGAAAAACTACTCCCGCACCTGACTACTTTCTTTCGACACACTGTGATAGTATATAGTATGGAATAAAATACAACTGAAAACCAATCAAATACTTGACTAGAGTTTTAGTATAAAAATTCCGGTCTGCCATTAATTTTTACTCTCTTTGTTTCTATTTTTGAAGTAAGTCATCAGGAAATTTATCCTAACGTGCTTCATGCAATCAAATAATTTTTTCGAATTTTTGGTAACCTTTGGTTATATATAAATATATATATATATATATATATATATATATATATATATATATATATATATACATATATATATATATATATATATATATATATATATATTATTTTTGTTAAGGTCATGTGTCATTACCATTCATTTATGACTGAAATATGATAGTTTAATCGAGGAAATGAATTATTTTTTAAGTTTTTGAATTTCCAGTTGATCACTATTGTTTTCATCCTAAGTTTATAATTGACAGATTTAGCGACAAACCAGGTCTTTAACTCGAAAAATTCAATTTTGTATTAACGTGATTGTTCTACAATATTTCTGAATTATGTAGTTTATGTAGTTTAGTTATTCCCTAAATAACCTTCCTTTTAGCAGTATGAAAATGTAAGTAACGATTTGTGGGTTATGTACTTGAAGCCATTCATTCAGATAATCTCTGCATATATTGTATATTTTGGTAGAATTAGCATGATATCAGATTCATAAATTACATTTTCATTGTGGGAGCAATGTTGAAACCTGAATATAATTCAAAATATTGTAGTCCATAAAAAATACATCAATTATGGAAATTCCCAGCATCACTATCTAAACAAAATCTTACATATCCAAATGACAAAGTAGTTAAATATGTAAATATCAGGGATATCAAGTACTTCTTGAGTGTTTATACATTATATAAATTGATATATTCTCATGGCAATATGTAATTAGTTGTTCCGTTTCAAACTTCAGCTATTAATTTGTTTTCATTTGAATATAAGCGATATAAGAATGAAGTTCAAGATTATCGATTGTGATAACACTCTTTACTTTTCCGGTCGGAGTTGAGTTACCAGTTTCAATTAAGCATATGATTTATTTCTTCTCATTACATGTATTACCAGAAAGCTTCAAATTGACCAATTTTTAGTTGATTAGAAGATAACTTTCATGATTTATATTCACTCATTATATATCTATATTTGATGAACAGAAACAAAACTTGAATTCACTATGTTTATTATCACAAAAATGCTTGGAAAAATATAGGTAACACTGCGATTGCAATTTTGGTCACTAGACCATCATCGGGCAGATTGAGTTCTTACTCGAATGCCTGCAAACGCATCAATTTTCAGAAAAAATTAAATAAGTTCTGAACAGCTGAAGCGATTTACTAAAACTTAACGGATTTATGAATCTTAACAAAGGACAAATTCAAATAAGTAATGTGTCCTTAAAAAAAAGTAAGTATCTTTAAATTTACTACACAAAAATGACACACCCTGTAAAGGGCAAAATAATTTTACAAACTGCACTCTGACCTCCTATTTGCAGTGTATATATATATATATATATATATATATATAAATATATATATATATATATATATATATATAATATATATATATATATATATATATATATATATATATATAT
The DNA here is from genome assembly GCA_030704885.1 of Cynegetis impunctata. Classification (NCBI taxonomy): domain Eukaryota; kingdom Metazoa; phylum Arthropoda; class Insecta; order Coleoptera; family Coccinellidae; genus Cynegetis; species Cynegetis impunctata. The sequence goes on along the minus strand of JARQZK010005101.1, from coordinate 567,557 downwards.
ATATATATATATATATATATATATATATATATATATATATATATATATATATATATATAATATATATATATATATATATATATATATATATATATATATATATATATATATATATATAAACTCTTGATAATTATTAGCAATAACAGGCTGGTTGAATCTTGAAAAACTCGATTTAATAAAAAAATTGACGTCTATACCGATAATTCTACTCCACTTCTTTAATGTTTTTCCATGACTCATTTCTTTGTTGTTAGATAAATAGTACCCTTTTATTATTATTTTCAAACATTGCGTAGGTGAGGGTTTCTTTGGTTTCCCTTACCATCTGGTGATAACAATTTTGAATGTTAATATTGAACTGAATAGCATATACTAAGCAGCCCTGTTTTTTTCAATTTTTTAAATCAATAAATGTCAAAGAAATTTCAATTACGAATATCGTAGTGGAACGTCAATTTTTTTATTAAATCGAGTTTTTCAAGATTCAACCAGCCTGTTATTGCTAATAATTATCAAGAGTTTAAAAATAGATCACAGGCAACAACTATTCGAATAAATATATATATATATATATATATATATATATATATATATATATATATATATATATATATATATATATATATTAGGCAATTTTAAGGTCATAAAACCGCATACGGAAGCAGCTGTTTACACGTGTTTCGGACTTTTTGGTCCTCATCAGAACAGCGTAGCCAAGTTATGGTTGGACAAACTTGGAGATGGAGAAACAAAACAATCGAAATCCTTCGTTGTAAAATATCATAGCACATTTGCAGCTAACAGCTCGAACACTCCTGTTTGGGAGCAAGATCTTCACATAAGCCACGGAGGCAATTTATGTCTTCTACCGTACCTCGGACCAAGTAAATCTTAGGATACAATAAGGCTTAAGCGGGGAATAATCAAGAATTTTAAGGTCATAAACCCGCATACGGAAGCAGCTGTTTACACGTGTTTCGGACTTTTTGGTCCTTAAAATTGCCTAATATCTTGATTATTCCCCGCTTAAGCCTTATTGTATCCTAAGATTTACTTGGTCCGAGGTCCGGTAGAAGACATCAATTGCCTCCGTGGCTTATGTGAAGATCTTGCTCCCAAACAGGAGTGTTCGAGCTGTTAGCTGCAAATGTGCGATGATCTTTTACAACGAAGGATTTCGATTGTTTTGTTTCTCCATCTCCAAGTTTGTCCAACCATAACTTGGCTACGCTGTTCTGATGAGGACCAAAAAGTCCGAAACACGTGTAAACAGCTGCTTCCGTATGCGGGTTTATGACCTTAAAATTGCCTAATATCTTGATTATTCCCCGCTTAAGCCTTATTGTATATATATATATATATATATATATATATATATATATATATATATATATATATATATATATATATATATATATATATATATATATATATAAATTAAAGTTAATTATCAAGAACATCCAAAATTCAGTCTCATTGAGCATTTTGGAAGGTATATCGAGCTAAAATCCTCCTCCAAAATGAGAATTGAAATTTTGTACATGAATTCAAATGATGCTAATGAAGTGCGTTTGGCGGTATGAACTTTTTTCTCTGATTCCCGTCATTTAAATGTACAAATTTCATTTTTTTTCTTAGTTTTTCGCACTTCCACGGCTTCCTCTGATTGAATTAATGGGTTCAAAATAATTTAGTGCGTGAATTGAGTGTATATTGGAGAGGTTCACGAAATGAGTGTATATTAGGAAAGTTCATACTGTTCTGTGCACTACAATTGACTGTTTTCATCGCCGCAATTTTTACTTTGAAAGTTCTTTGAGAATTTTCGAGCATTGAGCATATCTATAGCCACTCCAAATTCATTTGGAAGGCTGAGAATTTTCACGTGCTTTCGGTTGATGTTAGTGTGGTGTAAGTCATTTTTCTCATTGTCGCAATTTGTACGTAAAAATTTCATGTGTTTTTGCAGATATCTGAGCTTTGTGTGAATTGAGAAGTTGTATGAAAAAAGAAAAAAAAAAGTTGGGAAGATACGACTTCAAACCAGAAGCTCTACTGCTCACGCGTTTCATTTCAATTCCATCAATATTATAATACAAGTGTTTTCCAATTGCGATAGTACTTTATATATATATATATATATATATATATATATATATATATTATATATATACGTATATATATATATATATATATATATATATAATATATATATATATAATAATAATAAGTATAAACTTTAAAATAAAAACACTTGGCTTATGTTTCACAATATAAAAAAAATATTTAGATAATGTATTTAGCAGTAACGAAAAGTCGACATGTTTCGAGTTATGAACTCATTATCAAGACTGGATAATGAGACTTGATAATGAGTTCATAACTCGAAACATGTCGACTTTTCGTTAATGCTAAATACAGTATCTAAATAGTTTTTTTTCATATTGTGAAACATAAGCCAAGTGTTTTCATTTTAAAGTTTATACTTTATTCTTTAAGATGTTTAACCAAGTGATGTGCGAGAATTCAATGTCAGTTATATATATATATATATATATATATATATATATATATATTATATATATATATATATATATATATATATATATATATATAACTAGTATTCTGAAGGTGAATATTTTTGAATTGTTCTCAAATTAATATATACACCTTAACAGTTTCATTATCAAATCAAATCAAATATGCTTCATTGTCTTAAAATTATACATTTTATTAACAAAGCGAAAAAATAGTAACTAAATAATGTAAAACATAAAAATAAACACACATCAATCAAAAAATCAAAAAATATACAAAGTTAACAATGTAATACCTATAAATAAAAATCACACCACATATCCATAAAAAATATATACAAACTTCACAATAAATCCTCTTCAATCGAATCTGATGCCTGTGTTATTCAATTTGGTCGTATTTATGTTGGTTACATATATATGTTACTGCAAAGCCCAGAAGTTTGGTAAGAGTTACTGTTTATTGTGTGTTGGTAATTGTCAGAATTTTATAAAAAACGAAAATGTTCCCGGCTTGTACCATTAGAGTTTGGTAAATGCTAGATTTTACGAATGACGGTTGGTAGATGTTGGATTTTTTCTTTTAAACAATGCTTTGATTGCATATCAGTCAAACCCTTACACATGTTTTCATTGTTATTACAAAGAACTTTTGCTTCAATAAAAAAGAAATAAAAAACAGAGTTCATCACAAACAGAACGATTACGTAGGCTGAGCTAAGTGAATCAGTATTTATCTTATTATTTGTTATTTTTAATGAAAAAATGTATAAATTGCCATTTATAGCAGAAAAACATTCCACTTGTCACAACATGGAAAGCTATAGTAGCATTTAGAATTACACGATAATACTGATGATTTGAAGCGCTTTTCATTGTTACATTTTTTGAACCTTTGTTCTCCGGCCAACGACAATTCTCTGACGACTTCTCGAAGATTCGCTTCTCTATCTTTGACAACCTCTTTTATATTTATAAAGTCTTCAGAGCATGAGATAAACTCGTTCTGTAAATAGAGCTGCTTCAATATTTCAATTTTGTTAACCAGTTGGTAAAACTTGTCACTTATATCAACCACAACTTCAATAATGCTATTCCGGTCAGTTTTAGCTCTGTCAATGTCAGGTACTTTGTAACGTGAATTTCCCCTAGTGAGTTTGACAATAGATTTAAAGATATTCTACTTGAAATGATACTCCGGCTATTTGAAAAAAAAAAATTGGAAATTCTAGTTACAATTTACCTGATTTATCTCTATACAGACAATTAAACAATATGAAATTTTTTACTGAAATCTCTATTAGAAATTATTAAATACTTTGTTTCGAAGATTACAAAAACTTATAAAATAAGGATAAATTAAACTTTAGAAACAAATAATTTTGAGCTCGTTTTATCAGTATACTGATCTGCTTTTTTATTTTGTTGTCCTCCTATGCCTTTTTCCGCTCCTGTGGCTTTCGGAACTCCTAGGGGTCTCTAAATAGCTCCTAGGTTCCTTAATTGTTTTTCCAAACTCCTAGAGTCCTTAAATGGCCCTTCCTAAACTCCTAGGGTCTTTAAATGCTTTTTTCAGCTCCTGCGGTCTTGAATTGGGACTCCTGGGGTCTTTAAATTGGGAATCCTGAGGTCTTGCGCTTCCTAGCGCAAACGATATTCAAGAAAAATTCATTATATTTAGGGAGAACTATGAAGTGAAAACTCTATTGTCTCTATAATATAATTTCGTCGTATCAACTCAATTCACAAATCGAAAATCAGGCGCGTTTTGCATCGTCCGGCTTCGACGAATTTGTATCCCACCTATAATTTGAAGTGACGCTAGAAATCATCGAATCTTCTCTACTGGCTGATCACGGCTGAAATTTGGTTCAGCCAGTCGGTATTTCATAACGTTACAACTTTCAGTCTAACCTTTTGGTCAATTTTCACATTTGGATATTTATCAGCCGAAGTGGCTTTCATTTTTTCAGCTTTTTTTTTCAAATTCATCGTTGCTTTGTTTCTCATTGACAGAACAGATTCTATCTTTTTCGGTATTGGCTCCATTGATACAAGAACTTCTTGAGATTGAGTGGCGTTATCGGTCTTTGAATCTATATATCTCTCAATCGTGACATAGCAATCATCAGTTATTTTCTTTTGCAAATTCAATTCCCTCGTTTTATGGTCTATTTTTCATAGCCTGGATGAGTTTCAGACAGAAAACGAATTAAAGTGCAAGTACAAACTTGTCAAACGATTGACAAAGGCTACGAGTAGCGGGAGACTGCAGTAGTAGTAGTCTCTGCGGTAAAACTTTAGATTTACCGACTGAATAGTAGTAAAAGTACGAAATGGGCGATGATCATAGAGCAGTCTGGGGTTTTATCATTGAGAGTTGGTAAATCTTAGGTTTTACTGGGAAATCTTGGGATTAGATCGGAGTCCAACAATATTTGTGTGTGATATATATATATATCTATATATATATATATATATATATATATATATATATATATATATATATATATATATATATATATATATATATATATGTATATACATCGAACCATCGGTGGCCACTGATCAATATAAAGTTTAGACTCACATAAAATTTCACGCGTCAAAGATAGGCTTTTGATATTGAGGCAACGGCTGTAGGAATAGTACATGCTGCTTTGGGTACCACCCATTGCGCACTCGTCCACTGAGATAGGTGTAAGAGAGAAAAATATACAGATACATAAAAATATATGCTTATTTTTTCAAATCATTTCAAAACATGATAGTACAGAAGTAAATGAACATGAATTAGTAAGTATACCTAACTGCGAACTGAAAGAACATAAATCTAAATAACAACATACTAATAAAAAAAAGTTTAGTTTCAAAACAAAAAATCAACAGTCTGAAGTTAAAAAAAATTAACATGAATAAGTATACCTTACTATGTACTAAAAGAACATGAATCTTACAACACTAATAAAAAAACGTTTATGCTCAAAAAAACAAATTCCAATCGATTTTACAACGAAAAAATATTCATTGGTGGCATCAGGAACCACCAGTGGTGCACATCGAAAATGGAATCAAACTACAAAAAAACTCATATTTACTATTCAAAAACACTTTATTTATACAAAAAAAAACACAAATGAACAAAAATGAGACAAAAAATTTTCGTCCTGAATTTTTCGGTATATACGTCATATTGATGCAGTTGAATTATTATAAATTTAATATCTATTACGATGTTCGTTGCATCTGATTCCAATTTTTGTCATTAGGAAGTGATCAGCTGAAGATGATGAAGTTATCAAAATGTGCGTCAAGCTATTTTCTTTTAAAATGAATCTTTGAAGTTATTACGTACCTACCAGTAGTTCATTATTTCTTTATTTTCCATCAAGTATCGGCCTCATCATTCACTAATTAATATAATTATTGTAGTTTTTCATTCCATATATATTTTGTTATGCCACCTTTTAATCATATGTATGGTTTAGTTACTATTACATTCTATGAAAATTATAGTCTGCACAATAATAATTTTTCCAATTTAAACTACAGATGAATTCAAACGAGTTTTTTAATATTATATATTTCCACAATCGATTAGCGTTGATATGACCATAATTCATTCGACGGCCAGTTCCCTCTGCCTTCCTTCAGTGTTTCAAGAGGACGATTATTACTTGACATTATTTGTTGGTTAACCACGCCTTTTAAATCAAATGTCAGTAGTATCTACCACCACATACAACAATCGTATACACAGACATTATAAAGTAATAATTATAAAATTTTTCATGAATCTACTAGATAATAAGTGAAACGGAATAAGAGGGCGTGACTATTCAAAATCAATTAATTATTCATTTTGTAAGATTTACTGGTAACATTATCCATAATTAAGGTATGTTCAATTTGAAATAGAGAAATTATGATGATTATGGTGGTAACATATTGAATGAATGCCATGAGATTCAATTTTTCTCTTGCCTTGATACGTCAAAATTATTGCATGTGTAATATCGAAAAATGCATATTGATGACTCATAAGATAAATATCTGATCATAAAAAAATATAAATTGTTCAACATCTTATTTTCGAGAATATCAGTATTTCTGTAAATTTCTCACTATGAATAAATCATTAACACACACATATACATAATATAAATATAAATATATATATATATATATATATATATATATATATATATATATATATATATATATATATATATATATATATATATATATATATATATATGTATGTATGTATATGTCATTCTCTACCTAACTAAAGTATTTTTAGTAATGCGGTGTTGCCACTTCTATCAGAAAGAAGTAGCAACTCTGATTTTTCAAATGGAACAGCCTATATGTAATATTATTTTTAGAATCTCCAACAATTTTTCAACAACTTTTCATAATATTTACCTATACCTATCTGTTCGAAATAAAAATTATTTTCATTTTTTTTCGTCGGAAATCTCTAAAACTCTCTGATTTCTTTGAGTTGAGATATACTGTGATATCGAAATTTCGGTTGAGGTTTGTTGATATTTAGGGGCTTCCTATACTTAAGCCTAATCTCCGTTACTTTAATACAGAGTGGTGAAAAAATAAAGTTATTTCGTTTGCTTGAAAAAGTGACTGTAAATTAATTATTTCAAATGGAATATCCTGTATATTCTTGAAAATTCGGAAAGCTGCTAGAATTTCCTTTTTATAGATGTATATCATATATATACCTAATTAGTCAAGTTTCGGACTTATGAGCACTTATTTGTGAAAATGATCACACCGAATGAAAAGTGATTGATTTACACTTATAAATAAGTTTCAGATAATTCATTTTCCAATGAAAAAGACTAACAATATATTTCTCTCGACTTTCATAAAGTAGGGGAAATCAAAAATCTTGCAAGCGTTCCTATATTTCCATTTATCATCAGGAACTAATCTAATCCAGTCCACTTTCAAAAACAATTTAACGTTTCTTTTCCTCACTGACAGGGTATTTATATGATAAGCAATTATCGAATCGAACATTCTTATCGGCTATTCGTGAATAAGATAATTGAATCGTCGCCTTTATATGGTTAAAAAACGAGAGTTGTTGAATATTTTGAACCACGACGGAAAAAATTATAATTGGCGAGAAAATCAAAGAACACGGGCGTGTCAAACTATCGCTTCTGGTCTTTCTTTGGCGTAATCTACTCATATCTATTCATTACATTACGCAACTTCTACGTTCTGAACTAAGATTGTAGATTATTCAAGTTGAATAAATAGTGAACAATTAACAATTAGTGATGGAATTCGTAATGTATAAGATGGAATCTGTAAAAACAAACAATGTTATGACTCTAATGAGTTCATTGGTATAGTCAGAAGGTATTTAGATGAAGAAATTTACGAGAATAAAGATTTAAAAACTAAATATTATGTAAAATGCTTTGAAGATTCTAATCAACAAACTAATAATAAATTGTTCAATTCTGCCCTGACAGAATTAAATTGTAATTGCATTTGTGATATCTTCATAATTTTGTAATCAGGTCATTTCTAGGAAAGCTGCATTCATCTTTAAGACAAAATATAGATATTTATGTAAATGTATATATTTATATATATATATATATATATATATATATATATATATATATATATATATATAATATATGTATATATATATATATATATATATATATATATATATATATATATATATATATATATATATATATATATATATATATATAGAAAATCAACCTCCACAGATACTTTAATTCACAGCGACAGTAACCGACACATTAAAATAAAACTCAGTGCTTTTCATTCGTTCATACATAGGTTGTTCACTATTCCATTATCGGAAACAAATTTTCGAACTGAAATTGATACAATTGAATTATTAACCACCAAAAATTCGTGATGAAGAACATAAAAACTCAATTTCACAAAATATAAATACCACTGGCTTCTCTGAACATTGTATAAAATTCAATCATTGCCTGGATTTCAACAAAACCCAATTTTTACATTCATGTAACAAAGGAAAGCGCCTTGACCTTCTTGAAATTCTCGAAATAAGTTCCGCCCATAATAGTCAATCACCTCTTGTAAACGAACAAATTGATTTTCAGGTATCATCTTTGCTTTTGTCTGATTTATAAAATAAGATGTAATACTCTCCTCTAAGTCAGTCTTGATAATGAGTTCATAACTCGAAACATGTCGACTATTCGTTACTGCTAAATACAGTATCTAAATATTTTTATATAGTGAAACATAAGCCAGCCAAGTGTATTTCATTTTAAAGTTTATACTTTATTATATACATAATATATATATATATATATATATATATATATATATATATATATATATATATATATATATATATATATACATATGAATATATATTTATATACATAGTTTGGTTATCGACCGTTGTATGAAAGTTAGGAGAATTGGAAATTATTAGGTTAGCGGACAGTAGACTAAATGAACCACAAAATCAGGTGCAGTCACCTCAGGAATATATATATATATATATATATATATATATATATATATATATATATATATATATATATATATATATATATATATATATATATATATATATATATTTATAGAGTGAAAGGAACAAGAGAATAACGTATTTTCAGAAAAAATGCCCGGACACGTCCACTCTCATCTTGACGGAGATACATTTCCACAGAAATAACTTCCCCGAAAATTCACCCCTGTGGAAGGTAGCATCCTCTTTACCCTTTTGGAAAGGGATAGCACAGAGTGGTATATCGGAGAAAGTTACTTTTATTGTCTTCATGATTTTGCTGAAAAAATTTGTTTTACTCTAAAACCTGCGGCGTAATTTTTCATTGAAGAACTGTTTCAAAGAATAGAAAAAGAGTGCAAAAAAAGATCTCCCGAAATATTGCAGAACTTGAGAAGACAGCTTCAAGTCGATGCTTTTTCATTGCATGCAGCAAAACAGGAACCAACTCGAACATTTACTGTGCTTAATGGGTTGGTTTTACTATCAGCATGTGAAACAGCTGAACAGCATTCATCATTAATTTGAAATAAAAAATTTACCTATTTACTGAAAATTAGATTTTTCATTATAAAAATTAGTGAATTTCATATAAAGTTGCTATTCTCTAATTTCTGTATCGACAACTCGATATTCTTGTTATTTGACATTTGTCGTAAATAGTCGAAGAAACCATACCATACCATATCACTTATTAAGTGGAAAATAAAGCCGCAGGTATTCCAGTGAAACAAACATTTTTAGCAAAATCATAAAGACAATAAAAGTATCTTTCCCACGATACACTATTCGGTGCTTTTCCTCTCAAAAAAAGTTAAAGGGTTGCTGCCACTTCCACAAGGGTGAATTTTCGGGGATTTTATTTCTGTGTCCCCTCAAAAAGAAGTTGACCTGTCCCATCATTTTTTCTCAAGATATGTAACTTTCTTGGTTTTTTTAAAGGTACACTCTGTATATATATATATATATATATGTATATATATATATATATATGTGTATATATATATATATATATATATATATATATATCTATATTTATATATTTATATATATTTTTATATATATATATATATATATATATATATATATATATATATATATATATATATATATATATATATATATATATATATATATATATATATATATATATATATATATATATATATATATATGTATATATATATATATATATATATATATATATACATATATGTATGTATATATGTATACATATATATTTATATACTCAATTTAAGCGACGTATTCAACACCCAAGGAAACGATGGGAATCAAAACCCGAGTAATGGTGAACTGAGCAACACGGCTCACTAATTCACTAGGTCACAGCGACTTCATAAGTTATAAAATTACAGGCTTATACGATATTCCATAGTGTTTCGAAACTATATAAGTGGTGCTCATCATAATAAATTGAAGATATTCGTAACCTTTCCCTAAGCGAATTTTAAACGATATCTAAACTGGTACCTAATCTGCTTTGAATGAAAAACAATACTCAGTAATTTAATGACGTGTAATTCATTAAAACAATTTTCGTAAAATGCCAAATTTTTATAGTGTGGATAACGTATAATTCTGATTATGTAACCTCGACCAGGCACCGAAACAAATACATACATAATAATTTTCATTGTGATATACTTTGTTACGATTTGAGGTATCCTAGTATAGAGAAAGTGATAGGATGGAAGCTACAACAACGTGAGATAGATGTGCGCTACCTTGAGACTGCACTGCTCTAGAAGCAGTGACCCGAAAAACCGGAATTGTTGACATGTATGGTAACGTTTTTTGCATAGAAGGATGAATTTTCAGCAGCCTAATTGAAGCTGTGATGCAATGACGATCGCATTGGGTCCATTCGCTAAAAGTTATGGGTTTGAATTATGATAATGGCTACTATTTTTCATGAAATTTTAGCAGTTTTCACTTTGAAAACCTGCTTATTGAAATGGGTGCGATTAGCAACGTTGGACCTAGGACCAAGATAGTTTTTCGTTTCATGACTTTTTTTTTTTCATATCTCTCTCTCTCTCTCTCTCTCTATATATATATATATATATATATATATATATATATATATATATATATATATATATATATAAATATATAAATAAATATATAAAATATATAATATATATATATATATATATATATATATATATATATATATATATATATATATATATATATATATATATATATATATATATATATATATATATATATATATATATATATATATATATATTTAATATATAAAATTCTCGTGTCACGGTGTTAGAAGTTAAACTCCTCCGAAATGGCCCGACCGATTCTCATGAAATTTTGTGTGCATATCGAGTAGGTTTGAGAATCGGCCAAAATCTATTTTGCATCCCCCTAAATGTTAAGGGTGGCCCCCCTTAATTATTTATTTTAATTTTTCAGACAAAATTTTCTGTTCTATTTTTTTTATGATACAGAATTCAAAAATACATACAACCTCAATTTTTCATCCCTCTACAATCAACCACTATTTTTTTTTGGTTGAATTCCTCTGAAATAGCTCGACCGATTCTCATGAAATTTTGTGTGCATATCAATCGGGTATGTCTGAGAATCGGCCAACATCTATTTTTATTTGTTAATTATAAACTTCAATTTTTTTGGCAAGATTTTTATTTTCATTTGGCATGACAATAGTCTGTCTGAGAAGTGAGGGTGGTTCACCCCAAAGATTTTTATAAATTTTTTGACAAATTTTTTTCATTTTTTTATGTTGTTGCGTTATAAAAAACATAAAATCTCAACATTCTCACCCTTCTATCAACAACCCATATTTTTTAATAGCCATTTTAATTATTTAAACAACGTTTGCCGGGTCAGATAGATTGATAGATAGATAGATATAATAATAGACAGATAGAGAGAAAGACAAAAACTATCTAGATAGATAGTTAGATAGATGGAGATAAATCGGCAAATAGATGTAGATAGAAAGATAGATAGATAAAAATAATTTATATGGCAGAACAACGTTTGTCAGGTCAGCTAGTATATATATATATATATATGTATATATATATATATATATATATATATATATATATATATATATATATATATATATATATATATACAGGGTTGCGATAAAGTATGGAACCAAGTAAATATCTTTCGAACGAAAAGGAGAATATTTATGAAATTTTGCAGGTAAGTCCAATAGATCAAAATGCATCTGATGTATGATTTTTTGTTGATAATATACTTCCGGTTGTACCGGAAATAGACCACAAGTCGCTTATTTTAAATAGGATATTCTATATATTATTACATTTATGGATTCTACTTAAGATTTTAGACAGATTTTATGTATTATGTCCTATTCCTAAGTCTAAGCGTTTTTGACATATTCAGGTTTTTATGTCAAAAACGACGATTGCAAGCCCTAATATAATTATCAGTTGTTTCTATAAGGAAGCCTTTTTTACTTATTTTGAGTTGAATTCCTTGTTGAAAAGGACCTACTTTAATAGATTTTTTATAATATTTGGATAACTAGTCATACAGGGTGTGCAAAAAATAAGATCTAAAATGTGATTGAGAAAACTGACAAAAATCAATTCAACTTCTGTTGAGATTTTTACATTACCGTGAAAAAAAGTTCAGATAAACAAATTGATGTTGTGTGTATGCATATGTAGTAAGTAATAAACGAGTACGATCTCAAATACTATCGTGGCTATCCTAAATCTAATTGTTTAACGATTGAATGCAAAATCGCCATATAAAAATATTAAATTGGCAATATTTCGAAAACTTCAAATTTTAGGTGAAGATAACCTCATACAAAGTTACCTTCTCTTTAAATGCTTAATACTACAGAATAAAGAAAATGGGGAGTTTCCATTTAAAAAAATTGATTCTTGTCAGTTTTCTCAATCTCATTTTAGATCTTATTTTTTGCACACCCTGTATAACTAGTTATCCAAATATCATTCAAAATCTATTGAAATGGGTCCTTTTCAACAAGGAATCTAACCCAAAGTAAGTAAAAAAGGCTTCCTTATAGGAACAATTGATAATTATATCAGGGCTTACAATCGTCGTTTTTGACATAAAAACCTGAATATGTCAAAAACGCTTAGACTTAGGTATAGGACATGATGCATAGAATCTGCTTAGAATCTTGAGTAGAATCTAAAAATGTAATAATATATAGGGTATCCTATTCAAAATAAGCGACTAAGGGTCTATTTCCGGTACAACCGAAAGTATATTATCAACAAAAAATCATAAATCAGATGCATTTTGCGCCATTGGACTTACCTGCAAAATTTCATAAATATTCTCCTTTTCGTTTTTACTTATTTCCATACTTTATCGCAACCCTGTATATATATATATATATATATATATATATATATATATTTATATACATATATATATGTATATATATATATATATATATATATATATATATATATATATATATATATATATATATATATATATAATATATATATATATATATAAAAAAAAAGGGGGGATATATATAGATATATATATATATATATATATATATTATATATATATATATATATATAATATTATATATATATATATAATATATTATATATACATATATATATGTATATATATATATATATATATATATATATATATATATTTTATATATATATATATGTATATATAATATATATATATATATATATATATATGTATGTATATATATGGATATATATATATATATATATATATATATATATATACATATATACATATATATATATATATATATATATATATATATATATATATGTATGTATATATATATATATATATATATATATATATATATATATATATATATATATATATATATATATATATATATATATATATATTATATATATATATATATATATAGATATATATATATATATATATATATATATATATATATATATATATATATATATATATATATATATGTATGTATAAGCTTATGTATTTCAGCGTTGTTAACACGATAAAGAGCGCAATTTTGAAGCAATAGGGTTGAAAATTTGTACATAGGTAGTTTCGCATGATACCTTGGACGGGATTGTTCTTGGTTCGAATTGGTTGGGGGGTTGACCCTGCTAGGGGGGAAATATATCTTGTTTACAGGATAAATGGCACAATTTTGTAGCAGTTGGTATGAGAGTTTGTGAATAGGTAGTTTCGTATGATATCTGGGATGGGATTGGTTATGGTAAGAATTGGTTAGGGAGTTGACCCCCTTGAGGGTGAAATAAATCTTGTTTACAGGATAAATGGCGCAATTTTGTAGCAATAGGGTTGTGAGTTTTTAAATAGATAGTTTCGTATGATTGAATAGGATGGGATTGTTTTTGTTTCGAATTGAATGGTGGGATGACCCCCTGGGTGAGGAAATAAATCTTGTTTACACGATAAAGCTCGCAATTTTGGACTAATAGGGTTGAAAGTTTGTAAGTAGGTATTTTCGAAAGATATCTTGGAAAGGATTGGTTTTGCTTCAAATTGGTTGGGGGGTTGACCCCCTGGGAGAAGAAATAAATAATGTTTACATCATAAAGGGCGTAATTTTGGAGCAATAGAATTGAAAGTTTGTGAGTAGTTTCGTATGATATATTGGAATTGGTGTTGGTAGAAATTGCTTGGGGGGTTGACTTCTCAGGAGAGGAAATAAATTTTGTTTACACGATAGAAGGCGCAATTTAGGCACCATATGGTTGAAACTTTGCATGTAGGAAGTTCCGTATGATATCTTGGAAGGTATTCATTTCGATATAAATTGGTTGACCCTCCGGAGGAGGAAATAAATATTTTTTATACGATAGAGGGTGCAATTTTTTTGTTTTAGATTCGGAACAAAAATCATGAATGAATGAATAGATTTTTTAAACTGGATATGTTTTGAAAACCTGCTTTTCTGATGCAGCTCGCTGCGATAGAGTTTTTTAAAAATTCTATGTAGTTTTTCTTCAGGTGTCCATTTATCATTGATCAATTAATAGTGTTTTTCCATAGTGGCTACAGAAGCAAAAGGTTTAATAACACTAGCACTAGAACACTAGAATAGACACAGAAATATATTTGGAATTTATAAGTCCGTTACTTGGTTAAAAACCATAATAATATCAGTTATTCTAAGAAAATCTGTGTAGTAGATCGCTGTGTCATACATGTGTCAAACATGTGTTTTTCTAATGAAACATGAAATATATATCAAAATCCACATGGAACCACTACTAATTAAAAAGTTCTTTATCGTATTATATGCTGCAATAAAACCACGAATGACATCGTTGACCATTAAAATATTTATTCATAACCGATTTCCAGAGCTCGTTCCTTGTAGTTCCATATATATTATAATAATAGATAAAAGCAAACATTAACAGATTCAAGACGTAAATATTTTATTCAGTATTTATGGATACGTTGCCTGAATTCTGTCATAATATATAATGATTTAATAATAACGTTTCCACACTTTTATTATTTATGGCCTGGTTGATTTGATGAGAAATACACAATCGCTAAAAAGATCACATTCTCGGTCCTCTTATTTAACAGATCTAATCAACTTATCGATGAATTGTCTGTTATGTTTAATCACTGAAATTTGATTAGGCGACAAACCAATAATTGGTATGTACCTACTGAGTGAACACTCAGTATAAGCAGAGCATAATCAGCTTTGCTGAATATTACAAAATTTTATTTTGATTAGACGTATATTCTCCAAAAATAAAAGGCTCAAAAGAGGTTTTTATATCTTCTGTACTCCGGAGGATATATATACATATATATATATATATATATATATATATATATATATATATATATATATATATATATATATATATATATATATATATATATATATATATATATATATATATATATATATATATATATATATATATATATATATATATATATATATATATATATATATATATATATATATATATATATATATATATCTATTCATATATATATATATATATATATATATATATATATATATATATATATATATATATATCTATTCGTATAAGTATATATATATTTATATATATATATATATATATATATATATATATATATATATATATATATATATATATATATATAAATATATCTGATATGACATTTACAAATATTTATAATAAAGTTATACGGAGAAGTTTACCTCAACTTCCTACACAACTTAGTGTATCCATTGATAACGCATTTATTGTAAAATGACAAACTGTTTGATGAGGATCTGTGACATTTATAGCAAGACGGCGCTTTTTCGCACTACGCTGCTCCCGTTAGGGAATTTTCGAACCAACGTATTCATGATCAATTTATAGGAAGAAGGGGTACCCATAGAATGGCCAGCTCGTTCTCCTGATCTCAATCTGTTAGATATTTTCCTGTGGCGTCATCAAACGTGCGTTTCGCAATTGCACTCGGAAAATTTGAAGAAGTGTTTGAAAGAATAGAAAAGGAGTGCAGAAGAGTATCTCCCAAAATATTGCAAAACATAAGAAGAGAGCTTTAAGTCAACGATTCATTACTGCATGCAGCAAAACAGGAAACAACCCCCCCCCCACTGTTTCAGAAGGGGAGCAAAGTATGCTTTTTGCCCCCCCCCACTTTGTGGGAAATAAAAAATATTTTAGTGCTTGAAAAAATTTTTGACATCGTTTAATATTTTACATCCGATCATATAAATTGATACCCTGTACGCAAATGAATTTTCACCATGCAGAGTAAAAATTTAAAATTTAAAATTTGCTGCGTTTAGGTCAACTCATTCAGAGTACTTCCAAGTTAGGTACACGAACCTTTCTTTCTACACTGTTCAAAAATTCACATCAAAAAAATATCTTTATAACTTTCATAAGATATTTACTTGTTTTTGAAAATTTCAATGATATTTTTACCTTTTCAAAATGTACAAATTTTTATGATTTATTTTGGAACATTTCCAACTCGTTTACTCAAAAAAAAAATTCGGTAAGGAAGAGAAAGGAGGACTCATATGTGCGAGTAATGATAATACAAAATATATTTTTGCCTAAATCAAATTTTGCGTGGAAAAAAATAAACATTCAGTTTAATTTCACGACGATTTGTAGAAAACAAATCTTTTCAAATTGATCAACAAAGCTTACACAGTAATTATAATTAACAAAGTTACACATTTCACTGACTACTCTACAATTTTTACTACCAGTATACATCAATGCTGATAAAAACAGTTACATGGGGTTAGGTAGTAAAAAAATTTTCACTTTGGGTTTGCCCCCCCAAAAAAATTTACCTTCCGGCGCCTATGCATAAAACACTAGTTTTTAAAGAAGATCACATCGGAATGTCTCTACTTCATAGTGTAACAAAAACTTCAGAAGTCAGTGTTATATTTTATCCGGCGGTGGTAGTTGAATTGGCATAGAAATAGTTCGATGGAAAATAACACCGAAATATAAGAACAATATATACATTAGTCCATTTCGAATTACTCACGATTTGAAAAGTACAATGCACTATGACTCAGACAATTTCTTAGATTTTTTTAAAAATTTCAACAGAATATAATTTTTAAATCAAAATGTGTCTTTAATCCAATTGTGCATTGTTCTTGGATATACTAAAATGATACAGAAAAGTCTTTAATTTTTTCATTAAATCTATACTTATTACATTAATTTATGTCTATCATTATAGTATTGTTTCAGATGATTCTTCACGTCAGTACAAGATGACCATTCAAGAATACTCTGCTTACCCCTTTTCTTGGATAAATCTAATAATTATATGACTATGTGGTATCTAGAATATAAAGTGCTTTACAAGTCATAGAAGTCACTGAAAAAAGTACACAATTTTTTTCTTATTTATTGAAATATTACATTTTTACATTTTATGTACACGTATCATACAAATATGACACTGGGATGTTTAGTTACAGCCTTTGTCTAAATTCAACGTGAACTAAAGTTATCCAAAATCCTCAGTTCTTTAGAAACTGGATATTGGCACAAATATTCTTTTTACAGATAGTTTATAGAAAACGAAGCATCGAAAATAATAAATGGAAATTCATATTCATCAAAATTTGAATTAGAATTTCAAAATATAGCGAGTGTTCTTACATGAGTGGACAATTTTCAATACTAGAAATTTAATAATGTACTCCTCTTATGCACTGGCAGCATGAAAATTTCAAAAATTTGATGAATATGATTTATAAATGGAATTTTTGAGTAACTTTACAATTATTGACATGATTCTGAAAGAGCTACTCAATAAATGAATTTAATATATCCAGAATCCCTTTTCAGAAATGAATATATTCTAATTAGTGTGAGATTACGGAACTTTCAATTTCAGCTTCAGTAAAAGCAAAAAAAAAAATTACCAAGTTATGTTTTGGAAATTTATGATATTTGGAGAATATCTCTTTTTAGTCAATATTTCGAAACGTCATCTGCTACAAAATAAGAAATATACATCTTCGTAACTGGATGTCTAGAGAAGATCGAGAAAATATATTTCATGAAGATTGTAGGGAAGACCGGGTACAAAAGTAACGGCGGGTCGAAAGTAACAAATGCTCTGTAGGTTTAAAGAATTGTCAAAACACCACTTAGCTGCTGTCAGGTGTTAGCCAGTGGCGCCACCTTCAGTTGCATTCAATCGCCGCTCGCGCCACGCACTGTTAGATCGTGTGAGAGGACACTACGTGATTTCACAAATCAAAAGTAAATTTTTTGACGTTTACTTATTGAATGTTTATGTAGTATTACAGAGTTGATATAAATCTGAATATTTGCATAATGATACTCGATTAGATTGATTTTACAGTGCTTAAATTCGTTTTTGTCTAGCATTTTCCGTTTCAAGGTTATCTTTCATGTTCTAACAAAAATGCTGTAGGGTACAAAAGTAACGCAGCCCTATGAGTACATGAGTAACATGTTACTTTTGTCCCCGTATTGATTTACTCTAAGTAAACTTTTTATGTGTGTGTGTTTATTTCAACAAAATGCCGCGACAACAAACATGGAAGTCTATCTAAAAGCGGCTGAAGAGTATTTTAATGATGGTTAAAAAATTAGAGCCATAACAAAAAAAATTGAACGTCTGCCATGTTACATTGCATGGATATATAAAAAAAAATTTGAGCTAGAAATACTAGCGCAGTTGTAGACAAGGAAAATAAATTTGACTACGAAGATTGCTTCTACCTCGTTTGTTTAGAAAATTTTTGCAATAGTCGACTGAATGAGCAAAGTTTACATTGTTTCGAATGTAAAATGTGGTCTCATAGGTACTGAATGCGTCAATGACTTATGTGTGCCATAATTGCGAGTCTGAATAGAGAAGACTGACACTGAATTTTCCAATAAATATTTCTTTGATTAAATTTGTCATATCATATTCATTACAAACAAACCCCTTTGCCCTGTTACTTTCGACCCACAACGTGTTACTTTCGGCCCGCCAACGTGGTCGAAAGTAACAAATGACAAATTTTTTTAAAGTTTCCGTGATTCATGCAAAAAACACAATAATAAGGTGATTTAAGATGCTAATGTATAGAATATAAACGAAATTTATGTATGGCTATATCAATTTCACCGAAATAATAACACCTAACGAGAAACCAAGGCGAAAGTACAAAATGTTACTTTTGTACCCGGTCTCCCCTATGTTATATAATATGTTAATATATCTCACAAAATTCGAGAACAATTATTCAAAAAGACATCAATAATAAATAATAAAATATTAGCGTTAATGAATTTAAAAAAAATAAAATCGGACAGCTTTTAGAGAAGTGATTTGCATCAAAACTTTAAGTCCATGAAAAAAAACATAGTTTTTTTTTTCATGGGCCAGTACTTTATATATTTAAATCAACGTAATATAAGATTGGCGAAAGTAAAAACCTAAATAGAGTCGAATTGTAGTAACATTGAAAATTCAGATTCATTGCCTAAATATTCATCATTGCATCTCACAAATGCAATGAAACTCAGATTTTAAATCTTCAACAATTTTGAAAATGTTAATTGTGCTTTATATCAGAAAATCATTTCTTCTGGAACTAATTATAATCATCTTGATGGTACACCGAATTTTCTTGTTCTTCTTCTCTTAATACCTCGTGTTGATTATCTTGGTAGTTAATTTGAGGTACATAGTAGCGTACACCGGAAGAATATACAACACCTATTTCAGGAACAGAACTGAAACGACGCAATTTACTTTCGTAAATTTCGGGTTTCACGTAGCTGACAGATTGTTGCAAAAACGTTTTTCTATCATTCGAACTTGATAACTCATAGGGCTGCCGTTCGAAGAACTGAGGTCCTACGTACGTTCTTCCTAATGAACTCAGTTGAGTTTTCCTGTACACGTCGTACTTTGCCTCGCTTGGAATATACCTGATGTCTAGTGGTGTCCCTAAGAGTAAATTTGGTGAGGGTTTCACGGCAAATAATTTTGTTCTGTACTGATGTGGTACAAGTGGCTTATAGGTGGTTGGATTTGGCAGATCTTCCCTTAATTCATATACTGGCGCAGGTTTAGTCGACAAGTCGGACCTTGAAATAGCCTTTTGTGGAAGAGCATGTCTAGGAATAATAGGTCCCTTATTCGTTCCAAAGCTTACCATGATGGGTTTCGTGGTAGTTAGGGTTGTTATACTCAGATATATAATCTGAAAACAAATGAGAAAAAGATATAATTAGTTTATTGTGTTTATAATACGAACAGACTGCAGTAACTTCAAATGTGTAATGTTTGAAAATCTCATATTTTTTTCTGAAAAACTCGGAAATATTATTTTATGATGCTTCTTAAATGGTGCAATTAAAACCTTGATACGAAAGTGATATATATGTATATATATATTTTCTTGAATTTTTGTTGCCTGTGAACTATTTTAAACTTTTTGATCATTATTAGCAATAACAGGCTTGGTGAATGTCAAAAAACTCGATTTTATTAAAAAGTTGACGTTTCGCCACGACATTCATGGCTTTTTCAAAACTTTTGAAAAATTGAAATTTCTTTGACATTTATTGATTTGAAAAAATTTGAATAGTTGAAAAAGACTACTATATTTCATCAACATTTTTCGGCTGTGGCTGTTCTCTGTTATTCATTACGTGCTATTCAGTTCAATATTAACATTCAAATCTGTTATTATTAGATGGTAAGGGAAACCATAGAAACCTTTACCCAGGTAATGTTCGAAATAGGTTCAAATTATATTAAAATATGTTTATATTCTAATATCAACAGACCTGACTATTGATATTGGACAAAATAGCACGTACTTAATAACTGAAGAAGGCCACAGCCGTAATAAAAATTTTTTGAAAAAAAGATCAATCAAAATAATTTGAACCTATTTCGAACATTACGTGGGTAAAGGTTTCTGTGGTTTCCCGTACCATCTGATAATAACATATTTTAATGTTACTATTGGACTAAATAGCACGTAATAAATAACAGAGAACGGCCACAGCCGAAAAGTTTTGATAAAACATAGTAATCTTTTTCAACTATTCAAATTTTTTTAAATCAATAAATGTCAAAGAAATTTAAATTTTTCAAAAGTTTTGAAAGAGCCACGGATGTCGTGGCGAAACGTCAACTTTTTACAAAAACCGAGTTTTTTGAGATTCACCAAGCCTGTTATTGCTAATAATAATTATCAAAAAGTTGTATATGTATACATATATCTTCTTGTGATGCCGTACCCGGTTTAGGGTGTGGCGACCTCTTTACAACTACTCGTGCTGTGCGTGATACAGCGATACACGAATAGAAGGGACCTACAGTTTTACGACGGTTCCGAACGTCTTTATAGAGAGGCTTTACTAGGCTGAATACTGCTCGGTGGTTTGCCATTGCCTTCCGAGAGGTGGCTCCGCATAAATTCGTTGGTTCGGCCGGGATTCGATCCATCGACCTTCTGTTCAGTAGCCCAACGCACTGACCACTGAACTACGGAGCCACACACACACATATATATATATATATATATATATATATATATATATATATATATATATATATATATATATATATATATATATATATATATATATATATATATATATATATATATATATATATATATATATATATATATATATATATATATATATATATATATATATGGCCAAAATACGTAAATTTCAAAAAGTTTCACTCTTAGGATTATTTTAGTTTTATATTATATTAACTTCTGAAATTATTTCTATACTATACAGGGTCTCGCAGAATCTTGAAAAGTAACAAAGTTAAATTTGTTAAATGAAACTGCATTTTATTGCATTTTTGGATTATTCGATCAAAATAAGTGAGAATATTTCTACAAGGTTTTAATGTCTGAATCTCAAGTTTTTTTTCATAATTTTAATTTTGTCAAAATATAACCTAATTTTCATGTTTGAAACACTTGAGATACTTGCATAGAAAACTGTAACAAAAGAATAAAAGTTTTATCTAAACTTCACATCATGTTGAAGAAAATTCACATCATGGATAGTCTTCCAAAATTATAATCTATCTATTAACTCTGAAGGCCTTTACCTCGATAAAATAAAATGAAATACCATTTTTCTTAACTTGCCAGGAAATTTACTTTTTAATAACTTATCGAATGATATTAGATTGTTTTATAGCTAAGTCTTCTCGTTTCTGCATAATATGCCAAAAATCTGTTTTTTGCACCAATTGATGGTTTTTAAATAAAAATTTTATTGCAAATAATTACCTTTTGTCTTTAGAACTGTCAGATAATTTATTCAGTTTGTTTGTTTGGTTTGCAAAATTATCAATATTCTCCTGCTTTAGGTATATAACACTCAGCTGTAGAACAAGTTGAAGACATGGTTTTAATTTGTGACCGCCCTGTTGAAGATTTGAAGTTCATTATAATTGGAATATAAAATTTGATCTTTTGTAACAATATATATTCGCTCTAATAACTTGGATATTTCTGAAAATTTCAGACATGAAAATTAGGTTATATTTTGGCAGAACTCAAATCATTTATAAAATCTTATGGAAACATGTAAATTCTTTTAGAAGAATCCAAAAATGTGTTAATTTACAAATTATGAATTTTTTTTAACTGCCAGAATTTTCCTTGAATTTCAAGTCAGTTTCTTGGAAAGTAATCATACTAGATAACTATGAGATTATTCATATTTTGTTCAAGAGATCGAACACAATCCTATCAACACCAGGAAATATATTAATCTTGATTTGTGCTATGCCTCGAATAAGTTCACTAATATATAGATCATAGTTTTCCCTAAATTATAGAGAGAGCTACTGTTTTTTATATTACCAAAAGGAGGTTTTATTCTACATATATCTGAAATGATGTGTTTTTTCAAGAATATACTGAAAACAAACGTATTCTTTGAAAAGTTTCAGCTTGATTTATTTCATAAATTTGACAAATTATGCAATTTTGACAGATGATATTGACCTTTTGGATTGTGAATATTAGATGCTAAAACGAAGAAAAGGTTAATATTAAAAAAATTAAATAATAAGAAAACAACTTGTCTAAAAATCACAAAATGAAAATAACTTTTTATTCGACTAGTTTCGCCTGTTACAGCATTATCAAGACTGAATACATAATTGCAAAGACATCGCTTGAAAATATATAAGTATTTCGGTTCGGTACCTGGGGGTGGTAAAATGTAATCGATGGGTCCAAGTTATCAGAGATTTAACAGTGGGGAGTGGTTTAAGTCTAACTGGTCATTAAGAAGAATGTAATTATGGGATTTTTGGATCTTGTTTATTTCCATGGCTTCCAGGAAGTTCATGATCATACCTTTATCACAGTAATGAAGAATTTTTGGTTTGAAAGAGGATGAGATGTTATGTTTTTTTGACTTTAGATGTTCCCTAAATGCTGATTGTCCGTTTTTTAGATGTTCTTTTAGCCTGGTTTCAAAACATCTCCCGGTCTGACCTATATATGTTGAATTATATTCTTCACAGTCCATTCTATAAATTCCTGTTCTCTTCATTGGATCGACTTTTGACATTTTGTTATTAAAAATCATTCTATCTAATCTGCTGTGACTCGAAAAAGCAGTATTCAAATTATTATTTTTAAAGAACTGAATGATCTTTGAAGAGGGGATGTGCGTATAAGGGATGCTCACAAACTTTTGTACATTTTTGTTATTGCAGTATGGTCCATATAATTTCAAATTGATAAAATGTTTCTCTTTTTTCGAAATTAAACTATTTATTATTTTTAGTGGAAAATCATTGTTAATACCTATCGCGCGAATTACGTCAATTTCTACCATAAGGTCTTGTTTTGATAAAGGAACCGAAAAAGCCCTGTGAATCATTGAGTTAAGAGCCGCGAGTCGATGGCTAATTGGACTGAAAGAATTATAACTTATGATGGCGTCTGAGAAAGTAGGTTTCCTGAATATTCTATATGAAAATTTATCCTGTTGTTTCGATATTGTTAGGTCGAGAAAATTTAACGAATTATTTTGTTCTGTTTCTACTGTGAACTTGATCTTATCATGTATTGAATTTAGATATTTAGGTATAATCAATACATGATAAGATCACACGTCTCCCCTCCCTCAGTGAAATGGCATACATCAAATAACCTTTTCTTCATAAATTCGATGGACGATGAATCAACTCTGTGGTAGTTCATATTTATATTAAAAAAATTAAATAATAAGAAAACAACTTGTTGTGAGAGACGTGTGTAGAAATACTTGAGCGTGTCAGATATTAATAGTTTATACACTCCACATGTCTCTGATAACGAAGGTAAGTTAATCTGCCGGTTTGCATGTTGGGGTGACTGTACGAGATCAACGACAGTATTCAAAAATGCAAAAAAAAATCGTGACATTTCCTTCGAAATAAAAATAAAAATTTAACAGTGCTCGAGAATGTCAAGGTGACGTTTTCTTTTTGCAACTTTGTGAGTCTCCTATTTCCTGATGCCACGTGCAAATCGTCAGAAGAGTGAAATGCGTACTCTTCTGCATATAATTAACTCACCTTGCCTTAGGGCTCGTTCAGACACGGCGGGAACCGCACGATTTTAGAATCGCGTGGGAATCGCGCGGGTCTTATTTATATAAGTACTTTTGCAATCGTTCAGACGTAACCGCGCGGTTGGTCAACCCGCGCGGTACCCGCGACTCAACCGCCAGAAAATAGAATAGTGCGGTTCCCGCGCGATTCTGTTACTATGGAGCCTCTCCTCAGCGTTCAGTTGCGTTGTTGGAACCGCACGATTCGTACGCCACAACAAGAACACGCGCGACATCGCTATGGATTGTTTCGACATTGAAATATGTCCTTTGATCAATTCAATCAGTTCATCAGAAGATTTTATTGACATTCTCAAATAGTCAAAAAACTTTTCCTCGACCATTCTTAATTTGGGTTATAATTTTACGAATTGGCCATGTACGAGTCGGTCACTTAATACTGGATGCACCCAATACTGCCTTCTTCTTTTTTTTTCTATGAGCAATGACATTAAACATAGTATTTCTTCTTCAACTTCCATTTTCAAACTAACGCTATCCGCTCACGCCAATCGCGTACTAACCGCTCTGTCTGAATACATATCACAATTTTGCGATTCCAAACCGCACGATTCTAAAATCGCGCGGTTCCCGCGTGTCTGAACGAGCCCTACGCGCCCGAGTTTTTCAAACGATCAATTTTTTTTACTAATCTGATCGGCTGCCCTAGACGAACGCCCCCATATTAAGAGTTTATGTATGATGAGGATACTTAACAGGGTGCAAGGTTTCCCCAATATATTATTCTGCCGCGCTCGAGTAAATCGCAAAATCCTCGCTTGGGCTCTAATTCAACTTATTCAAGGATGATTATAGAAAAGCAGATAATTTCATTATGATTTCTCAACAACTGAAAATTCTAGCCTTATAGTTCGATTAATAAAATATGAATAGATTAATAGAAATTATTTGAACAAAGTCAGAATAGAAAAAACAAAGCATGTAGAACTAGCTTCAAACATTTTATTGTTCTTATTTGGTAAAAGGGACAAAATATGAGTGGATTTACACCTAATAATTTATCGGCCGATCTGAGCGATTTCAGTCGATCTCCAAAATTGGACCAATAAAGCGATATGGAGCGATTTAATTTTCGTATAAGACAAACAGGATAATTTATCTGCAGATAAATTCGTCAAAATTATCTGGCTATGAATCGGTCATATCTTTCAACAGTTCAAAAGATCGAATAAATCGGTAAGAATTGATCAAATGATTGTTCCAAACAAATCATACTAGATTCTAATGTAGTATGATTTGTTTGGAATTTGAAAGTGGTTCATAAATCTTTTCGTTAATAGATCATGAACATCTTAGATATGAATAATCTTTGCAATTTATCCAACGATAAATAAGTGGAATTTAACTAGCCTATAAATTGTTACGTGTACATCCAACTAATGTTTGAATGGAGAGCCTTAAACAATGTTATTTTTTGCTGTAGATAGACACTGGTTCAGCTCAGTCAACTAAGCAATGATTGATACAAAATCAAGGTAAGTTAAAATGAGTTTAATATAAAAACTAAATTACTTTTTTCCAATTATGGGATAGTAACTACAATTGCAGCTTTTTTGAAGATAAATAGTATAGTAAATGTTTTTTAACTGAAATTGAAGTGAATTACGTTTTTATCTCAAAATTTTCAACAACTTGAACGATTCTACTCGTCGATAAAATCTTGAAAAAGATATTGAAACAAGTTGTTTGCAATAACTAAGAATTATTGTTTGGACTGTGTATTATAAATAGGGATCTATTATTCAGGTGTAAGTCATCAAAAACGACGCTCTAGTGATCATGAGGAATTTGAAGATATAATTAAATTATATAGCGCTGTTCTTAAGTAACTTCCGGAAGTGATGATACTTCAAAATAATATCAGATTAAGTAATTTATGAGTCCCGAATTAATGAGATACCTGTTTTTGAACACATGTTTCAATAGTTCATTGTTGATTTTCATGGATTATTCTATATATTCTAAACATTCCTACTACATGAACCTTCAAATATGAATTTCAATTTCTCGCATAGAAAGAATATGTTCATTATATTACTTAAATCCTTTTCATATTGAATTTCATTTGTCATCAAATACTTCAATAATTGAGCAATATTTCATGGGGTCGTCCATTTTGATGAAGAGATTTTATTACCTTTGTATGGTGTCCCGTCAAAAGCGCCCCGATATAAGCGGAACAGACAATTGCGCTTCCCGACAACTGCGCTTCCCGACAAAAGCGCTCCAGATATACATATTATTCAGGGCCGTAACCAGGGGGGTGCCAGAGGGGGCAGAGCCCCCTCTGGAATTATCTAAGCCCCCTCTAGAATAGAAACCAGAATTATTACAAACTAAAAATATTTATATCTGCGTTGAAACTTCAAACTACCCTAGTTACAACGAATCTACCTAATTGTAAAACTGACTTAAATTTATTTATTTGTGGCATCTTTTAACCCGCAAAACATGTTGAAGTTTTTTATCCTAAAATGAAATAGCGACAAACGAGCGGCTGCCATCAGGGTTGCCAGATTTTTCAGAGCCGTGTTGCACTTTAGACGCTAATTTGTCGCCCAAAAGCGCAACCGTGGTTGCGACATGTTAACGGGGAAGCATTGGTAACAAGAATTTTTCAAATAAAATTCACTTATTTTAGGAGTTATTTAATACGTGTTTTGCTGCTAATTTGTCGCCCAAAATCGCAATTATAATATTTTTCGCAACTGCACGAAGAAATAGTGCACCCAACATGTTGCCTACTCATCCGAAAAACAGTAATAGATACTTTCGGGACTTTTTACTTAAATTACTATTACAATCAAAACCACGATTATGTTACAAATATCTTTATTTTCATATTAACTGTTCACAAGACATCATTACATCATCATCATCTTTGTCTGTGCTTGAAGTTGTGTATTGGTTCTGCTATGATACATATCAGAATTAAATTTTGCATACATAGCTTTGCTATGTATTTACAGCAAATCTCATTTATTTCCAAGTGAGATCTAGTAGACACAACTGAATTTAACATTTTTATTATCATTTTGTTTCGAATTTTACATTTAGCAATATTAATCAATGAAAATATCCTCTCTACGAATGAATTGGATGACGTTTTTATTTAATGATGAAAGTACATTTGAATTTTTTTTAAATATTTTTTATTTCTATTAGTTTCATTTATTTAGAGTTTTCTAGGAGAGATTTTTCATTTATTATTTTCATTAGAATAAATTTTTTTATTTTTCCAAAATGTTTTTCAATTAATATTCGTTTTCCAGTATACACTTCTAGGTAAAAAGACAGAAAAAGCTGTATATTCCTTTCTTTTTTTCACGTATATTTATTTTAGTACTATGTAAAAAACAAGCCCCCTCAAGAATTTGTTCAGCCCCCTCTAGAAAGCAGAGCTGGTTACGGCCCTGATATTATTCATATGTACGAATACATATACAACCATGACCACATGTTATAAAGTCACTTAAAAGATGTATGTACTACTACTTGAGAATAACAACCCCTCGCAATAACTGACTGTTAATAAGTATCTTTAAAAACAGGAGGAAGACATTTTCCTCCTGTTTTTAAAGATACTTATTAAAAGTCAGTCATCGCGAGAGGTTGTTATTTTTACTTGTTTATAGGGAGGTGAATCAAGTATACAATAATAATATACACATAAATCTACGTAAAATATATTAATGCTTTAGTTAAGGATGGTTATGAATTATACCTGCTCCCTTTTATATATAATGAAATAGAGACATTCTCCTAATTGCATTCTGACGAGTTCTGAGATTTGCTATTTGTAAATCAGCTAAATTTTAATCCTCACTCTGGAAACAATTTAATATAATCTGTAATCTTTTGATTTCTGTGCTTTAGGGTGCAACCGGGTTAATATTATTTGTAAACATTTTAAATTCTTAATCTTACCTATATTCTGTAGTTAAGGGTATTAAGCTATGAAGAGATTACCTCTCAGACAATATAATAAGAATGTGTAAAAGAAGATTTATTTTATTGGTATAACTAATATGATTTTTTGACAAATTAAATAATTTTATAAGATACATTTTTGACTTTCATTTCTAACAATGAGCATACCCTAATGCCATATTTTTCAATTTATATATTTTGATTATTGGAATTTTTTAAAACAAAATATTTTACGGATAAGCTATGTTTTTATGTATACATACATAATTTTAATGATAATTCTTGAAATATCATATTCTTATCATCTATTTAGCTGATAAAAAGCAAATATAACTTCAATATAATATTTTCAATTATATTCTTAACCATAACTCAAAAATACAAAATTTTTATTATCTGAGGCGCTGTTCTCGGGAAGCGCAGTTGTCGGTAGCGCCCATCGGGCGTTAGGATCCATATAACGCACTTGGTACATAAATAACTATTTCCGTTCCTTTTCCAATGAATTTCGAGGTGGGGCTAACCAACATGATTTTCTCTATATAATTCTAGCTCAGCGTATTTTCTCCCTTAGGTGCAGATACGATCTTAGTAACAGAGATCTTCAGTTAATGCATTGTTTTAGCAGTTGTTTCATATATAGAGGAAAGTTTTGACTGATCATGTTAGATACATTCACTTTCATTTACTTCTCTGTACTAATAATGTAAATAACAGTGTTTAGGGATATATGGTTCAAAAGAGGAAACGGAAGAGTTGTATTAAGATCAACATACACACACGCATACTACTAACTAGAAAGATGTTACTTTTTTTTACACAAGTACTGTGAAAATGAGTTCTTCAACAACATTATTCAGAACGAAGTTTCTTATGGCACGTACTACTCCAGAAACTTGGCGAATGAAATCTAGGCCTGAAAATGATAAAACATAATGTGAGAATAATACTCTCAAAGTCTGAAATATGCGTGTATGCGTAATGATATGTGTTTTGAAATCTTATCCCTTCAACGTGGACAGCATGCCTAATTCCAGATACGAATAAATTCTATATAATAACTACAGTTTATGTGATATATTTTCCCTCAAGAGAAGAAAGATACGTGCGAATTTTATATGAATGTTGGAATAGGTTATTTATTATAAATTTTATGTGAATTATTTCTATAATGATAATCCGGAATCCGAAAGAACAATTGAAATATATATATATATATATATATATATATATATATATATATATATATATATATATATATATATATATATATATATATATATTTAAAATATTTATATATATATATATTTATATATATATATGCATATAATATATATATATATATATATATATATATATATATATATATATATATATATATATATATATATATATATATATATATATATATATATAATATATATATATATATATATATATATATATTATATATATATATATATATATATAAATATATATATATATATTTATATATATATATATATAGATATATATATATATATATATATATATATATATACATATATATACATATATATATATATATATATATATATATATATATATATATATATATATATATATATATATATAGTCTTTTCTTTGCAATAACAGGCCATTTGAATTAGAAAAACGGCTTCATTGAATAGTTCACGTTTCGTCACGAAATTCATGACTTTCTCAAGACGTTTAAATTTCAATCTATCAAAATTTTGAGGAAGTCATATATTTATTGACGTAACAAGTAAACTGTTCAATAAAGTCGTTTCTCTCAACTCAACTGACCTGTTTTTGCAAAGAAAAGATAAATAGATAACAACAAAACGCTGGCAAGAATAATTAAGTAAACCTACATACATGTCAGAAAATAGGTATATTTATAATTGCATTATATACAGGGTGGCCCATCATATTCGCCTCGGTGTTTCTATGAGAAATGAAAAGAGTGGGGGAATTTTTTTTGCACAGTCGTATGTGAGTCCATGAGGAGCATATTTCAAAATTATTTTGAAATATACAGGGTACCCAAAAGAAAGGTACATATCGAAGTTATATTTTTTCTAATAGAACACCCTATAGTTGTTTATAGTTTTAGATACTATAGATCAAATAAAGATAAGTTACTGTTATATTTTTGCAATTTTGAGAAATTGAGATATACAGACCATAATTTAAAAACTGATAACTGATTTTTCTGTTCAGCTGAATGGTTAAAGTTAACTACCACATAAAAGTTTTATTTCAATATTGTATCTCGTATTTAACAGCATATTTTGAAGCATAATAGGATTCCCTTTAAAACTATATCAGGGTTCCCTATACCTATATCTCATGGTTTTCACGCAAAAGACGTTTTTATTACAGGGTGTAAAGAATTTTTAAATTATGGTCTAAATTTTTTAATTTCTCAAAATTTCCCAAAACCAGTAACTTACCATTATTTGGTTTATAGTTTCTTAAAATATAAAAAATATAGGGTTTTCTATTGAAAAAATGTAACTTTGATATATACCTTTCTTTTCGGTAATTCTGTATATTTAAAAATAATTTTTAAATATGCTCCTTATGGACCCACATATGACTGTAAAATTTTTTTCCTCACTCTTTTCATTTCTCATAGAAACACCGAGGCGAATGTGGTGGGATATCCTGCTGTTTTGTCAAGAAATTCCTGAGTTTTTCAAAACTTTTATGAATTTCGTCGTCAAAACTTTACATGTTCAACAAAGTAGGTTTTCTAACTCCAGGGGCCTGTTATTGCTAAATAACACTCCCCTCAACTTACTGTTGGCTTTCGATACAGTGTAATAGTCTATTACTTTCGATGAAAATACGACAAAATTAACTGATTTTAATGCCGCAAACTGCTATTACCTCATAATTCAAAAGTATTTCTATTCAAGTGAAATTGAGGGAAATTATTTTTTAATTCATCATGGACAATCATTATTGAATACACAACGTGGAACAAATATAAATTACGACATAACGTAACTATGCGCTGATATTTGTTTTCAGAATAATAGTCACATGTTATGTTGCTACTGTTGGAATTCCAAAAATTTTTCGTAGAAGTATGCCATTAAAGAGCTTATTTCAGTTCAAATATTTCAAAGTGTTGACTGAAATAGTACAACCCATGTAATGAGGAATTTATATAATAAGAAGCACACGCCTTTTTTTATCATGAGCAGTAGTCAATTCAATCCAACAAAAAGTACGACAGAAATTGTTGAATGTAGATAAAACTTGCACTAGAACATAAAGCTATTTAGTATTCTGCAGTGAGTACTTCTTTGGCATCATGTTTCAAACGACTTCACTGATTATAAAAAAAAACTATTACATTTAAATTAACGGAATCTATAGAAAATAGCATTTCTTTAGAATATGACTTGAAATATTAAAAATGAAAAAATCTTTTCACAAAATTGCTGCAAGTTTTATGTTTATATAGAAATATGAATTGTTCAATATAAAAAAATATATTCCACTGATGAGATCCTCAGAACTACAATGAATATTTAGGTAGAAACGTTATCTTAACTAATCGATGCAATCAAAGCATCAATAGCCTATTATTGCTTATAAAATATATAAATAAATATATATATATATATATATATATATATATATATATATATATACATATATATATATATATATATATATATATATATATATATATATATATATATATATATATATATATATATATATATATATATATATATCAACTTAACTCTGTAGTTAATACCCTAATCTACCGTTCCATTCGACTATCTGACGACGAACACCGTGAATCAGAACTCAAAATTCTAAAACATATATTATTACGGAACGGTTACAACACATATCAAATCGACAAGAGCATAAGCAAACACACAAATATCACCCCACCTCTACCACCTTCCAATCCCACTGAACAAGAATCTACACCTAAATTATTTCTTCCTTACATCAAAGGAGTAACAGATAAGATCGCAAGATCTCTCAAAAACACAAACATCAAAACAATATTCACTACTCAACAAAAAACTCTCCCATCTGGTCAGATCCGTCAAGGATAAAATTCCTAACGAAAATCACGGTGTTTATGAGATTCCCTGTTCCAATTGTCCTCGTTCCTATATAGGACAAACGAACCGACGAATTCAGGTCCGTGCCAAGGAACATTCACTTTCGGTAAGACACTCAGATATCGCCAACGCCCTTTCCCAACATCACACCCAAACAGGCCACATTATCGATTTCCCCAATACAAGAACTATTGCTCCCGTCCGATCTTTCAAATCCCGAATTATCCGTGAAGCTGTAGAAATAGAAAAACGTCCAAATTGTTTGAACACCAGAGATGACAGTCACAGACTCCCATCAGCATGGAAACCACTTCTCAGTGGTCGCCATGTAACGCCCAATCAGAGTGCATCCCGCACTGATGAGCGTGAGTACCCACCCCCCTCCCCTATAAATACGGCCACGCGACGATCGGCCCGTCAGTTGACTCTGAAGAGTAGGCAGATTGAGATTTCAGAGTTGACAGGAAGCAATACGGTTAGTGGAGTAGGCAGGTTGAGACCACGCAATCGTATTGTTTCCGATTCCTCCTAAATTCGATTCGTGGAGTAGGCAGATTGAGGCCACGAGTCTGAATTATTTCCCTTCTAATTCTCCTGAAGATGGCTTCGCAAAAGGAGCCGAAACGTCGAGATTTTTCAAATCTTTTACGCGGTTCATTCCGTGAACCAAGTTTTTCATATATATATATATATATATATATATATATATATATATATATATATATATATATATATATATATATATATATATATATATATATATATATATATATATATATATATATATATATATATTAACCGTTAAATATCTTGGTATTGCGCTTGATCCGCATATGAGATGGAAATGTCATGTTGAGAGTTTGGTCGGAAAACTTAGATCGCTTCTACCTCTCTTCAGAATTTGTAAGGGATTCTGTAGTATGGATTACCTGAAGATTATATATCATGCACTCGTTGGATCAGTGATCGAGTATGCTATTCTGGTGTGGGGTGGTGTGGACGGTGTTCACTTGAGAAAATTGGAGGTTGTTCAGAAGAGATTTCTAAAAATCATCATTAATAAACCACTTATGTATTCATCTGATGCATTGTTCCTGGAGGCAGGGATAATGTATCCTAGGCAGACATACTGTGCTAAGCTCCTTTTATTACAGTTTCATAACTATTCTAAATCTGAACTTAAGTCACATGGATATGACACCAGAAGGGCTGATGCTCAGTATAGGCTGCCTGCTGCACACAACAGTGTCTTTCAGAAGTATTTTGTATATCTGGCTCCAAGAATCTTCAACAGGCTTCCTCGTGAGATTCGTGCAACAGTTTCTTTCATGTTATTCAGGAGGAAGGTTCAAAATTGGATTAGCTCTCAGTCACGATCAATCATAGCAGACTTAGTGGAACTTAAATCGTTCTAGAGAAGTTATTATACTTATGATGATGATAATTATCGAAAAGCAGTCTGAAGGCATTATGTTCACCGGTTCGAAGAGAATTGTGTTTTATTAAACCATACACAAGGACTTTTCCTTCATGGTCTATTCGATTGAATGTTTTTTATGAATTATATTATATTACTGATGCCTGTTCTCACCATGTTTTCTATCAATATGTATTGATTACTAGTCTTGTACTCTGTTTTGGCATTCAATAAATTTATTATTATTTATTATTATTATTATATATATTTATATATAAATATATATATATATATATATATATATATATATATATATATATATATATATATATATATATATATTGATTTATAGATATACCTATATATTTATTTATATATCATATTATGTAACTATATGTTTCTTAAGAATAACCGTTTAATCAACATCTTGAAGCTATTCAAAGCCATTTCGAAGTGTTGTATGTTATTTGAATGTAAGTTGAAAGATCTTATCATTCTACACAGCGGTGAATTTTGTCCTAAATTGGACCGTCTAAATGGTAATTGAAAAAGTTCCTGATGCCTAAAATTCCTGGCTAGTATATTGAATTGTATCTTACTGTGCACCTCTGGGCAAAATGCTAGTCCCTTGAAAATTTTAAAAATCATTAACACTTGAGACATATTTCTTCGCTGTTCTAGGGAGACCATACTGTGTTGACGCATTATTAGGCTATAATCGTGATTTAAAATTGGAGTCTGTTCTTTGACTGATAGGTATCTTAAAAATTTATGTTGGCCAGACTCAAGTCGACTAATATATCTCTTTATATATATTTATATATATATATATATATATATATATATATATATATATATATATATATATATATACTATACCGCGGGGCAAAAACATCTGCTGCGAAGCACAGTCAACTGTAAACGTAAGCATAGTACTATTTTTTCAATGCTGTCAAATTTATATATATATATATATATATATATATATATATATATATATATATATATATATATATATATATATATATATATATATATATATATATATATATATATATATATATATATATATATATATATATATATATATATATATATATATATATATATATATAAATTATTTTTGATATAATTGTTGCCTTTAGAAATGTGAATTTGGCATTTCTTTGTATTGTCTTTCAATCTTAAAGATAGGATTGAATTAATTCTAATATAAATAAATAGGTAATATGAAAATATTTTTTTTAAAATTATGTTTATTCATATTCGCGAAAATATTTTTACCCACATAATTATGTAATAGATAATTGTATTGCATTTTCATAAAATTTATTTGTATTCTCATTGTTTTCGAAGTGTTTCACATTATCATTTCGGAGTTTAATTTAATGAAAATTTTCAGATTAGCTTAGAGGAGCATCTCATTAGAGAGAATTATCTTTTGAAAGATCTCATAAAATGAATATCTTACTTTAAAATGATAACGTACAGGTACCTTCAAATAATTAATAACATCCTGAACTATTATCTATCTTATTTACGGTTGTTTGTTGTTAAAGTTTCCGTTAAGGTCATTACTAATTCCTCTGAGACAATATTTCAAGATAATAACTCTGTATGTAGTTGTAAACATATTGCATAATGAAGCTTGTATGACCTCTGTTTAATTCACAATTATATTTTGGAGTTAATGGAGATCATGCATCCCATAACATGGCATTGAACGAATACAAAATTGTATATTTTCAAACAATTATTTCTCAATTTTAATATTTGATCATTTCTGTTAGATAACTTTATTAATAGAACCAAATCGAATATTCTATTCATGTAACCAATCCATCAAATCAGTAATGTGAATGAAACTTTTATATTTGATTTTCACTTTATTATGTTAAACATAAAAATTGTTTCACTAAACACAGTGGCTTTATCAGACGAGTAATTCAAACTTTCTGAATTACTCCTCTGATGAAGCCACATGTTTGGCGAAATAATTGTTATGTTTTCCAAATTTAGTGAAAATCACAATCCGAAGTTTTGATTACATTGATTCATGTAGTTATAGCAAACGAAATTAAGGACGAAAATTTATTATTAATAATAATAATAATAATAATAATATTTATTTAGCATAAAAAAGCTATTAACAACACAATTTTTTTTCAGTATGAGTATACAGACTTAAAAATGTTCATACACATAATTGATTAACAATTTTTTAAAGCATTTATAACTATTTGAGTTTTTTATATTTCTTGGCAAAGTGTTATATAATTTGATACCCTCACTGAATGTTGAGTTATTCATCTGTGTGGTGTTATAGGAATTCACATAAAAATTATTTCGCTGCCGTGTTTCATATCATGTATATCATTAACGTTCTGCAAATATTCCTTCAAATAACTAGGTGTCATGTTATGTTCTATTTTATTAACATAATCAAGTGTTCTAAATACAATTCTCTGATTCACGTTCATTAGGCTTAAGACTTTTAGCATCATTTTAATGGGTGTTCTCCTATTGCACTTCAATACAATACGCATACCCCTATTTTGTATTTTCTGGATACTATCCTTGCAAGTTTTTTGCAACGCAAACAATACTGATGAGCAATAATCTACATGTGGCATTATCATTGTTTTCAACAACAAAAGTCGTGTATTCATGTTAATTTTATTGCTGAGTCTTGCAAGGAAGTATACTTTTCTTGACATTTTGTTACATATATATTCACTATGTGATTTAAAATTCAAATTTTCGTCCAAAATAATTCCCAAATATTTAATTTGGTGTACTCTCTCTAGCTCTCCAAGCTATTTCTATCTATTTCTAATGTAAGGTTGTTGATATTACCTTGCATTAGCTTGTATCTACTCCCCATTAACATGTATTTAGATTTACTTATATTCACCTTAAGGTGGTTGTCACATAAATATTCAAAAAGTTTATTTAGATCCTCATTAACCGAATTAAACATCTGATCAACATTATCACCCGTGATATATAATATGGTGTCGTCTGCAAACAGAGACAAATCACAATTGCTTATATAATTCCCTATATCATTTATATATAAATTGAACAAAAGTGGTCCGAGGACTGTTCCCTGTGGCACTCCATGTAGCGTCATCCTTGGGAATGAAACGCTATTTCCATATTTAACTTTTTGGTATCTATTATTCAAGTAGGAGCAGAACCATTGATACACTTCGCCATTCAATCCAATTTTTCTCAATTTATATAAGAGTAGCTGTCTATCTATCGTTTCAAAGGCTCTTTGAAAATCCAAAAATATTGAGTTATAATATCCCAAGAGCATCGAAAATAATCGATTATACTTCCAAGGCACGAGACCTATTTTGCGAAACATTCACGAGAGCGCAGCTCGAGTGGTGTTTTAAGAAAATACGTCGAGTGACGAGGTCAGTATAATCGATTATTTTCGATTGCTCGAGTGGTATTCGTTACGATTATATAACGAATAAAAAATATTAATTTTTTTTTGACAAACGTCAAAACATCGTCAATATGAAAATATTCACATTTTGACACGAGGCGAAACACCAAATAGTATATTGTATAATTAGTGGGAAAAGCATAATATTCCCAAACGACTGTGATAATTACCAGACGAGGAGCGTAGCGACGAGTCTGGTAACACAGGAGTTTGGGAATATGCTTTTCCCACGAATTATACATACTATTTTTTCTCCGATCGATGATTTACATTCAAAAAATTAATTGAAAAATATTTCATCCAAGATGTAATCAAGTAAGTTTAAATAGGTTTCTCTATGTTCATATAGAAATATAGAAGTGGTAACCATGGAAATTACTCTGTTATGACAAAAGTAAAATAATTTCAAAGCCGGTTTAGTTTGATTCGTTGTATTTTATAAGGAACTAAAAAAGAATTAGTAAACATGAAGACTGATAGTGATTATTTGTTGTCTTGCACGGCTCCTGAACTAGTAGAAGCCGCAAACGCGGCTTCACTTAATTTACTTCCGGCGAAATCCAGAGAGAAGTATGAACTAGCGTACCAACGCTTCATGAATTATTTTTGTACAAAAAACAACAGTGTATCCTTTTCTGAGAATGAACTGATGGCGTATGTTGCTGAATTGGCTATTAAAACAATGAAATCTTCGACGTTGTGGGCACATTATTCCATGCTTCGATCAACTTTGTCTTTTAAAAATAATATTAATATTGCCCAGTACCAAAAACTGAGAGCATTTTTGAAACGTCAAGCTACAGGATACAAAAAATGTAAATATTAACAACAATTATAAAAATTCAAACCATACTTTGTTTCATTTTAATGTAATAATCCATTTGTAACATTACCGCACGCTACAGCAGTGCGGTAATAATATTACCGCACTGTTATATTCTAATTGCTTAGCAACTGACCACTATTCTGGAATGTTGAGCTTTGCGCATAGAAAACAGGTCATACTAGTGTCACTTTCCTCACGATCGGAGAAAAACGATTATATCACTTCATCAAGGGTATATTCACTTATCAATACGCAGTAGTTATGCAAAATTCACGGATTCTATTGGCTTATTCATACATGAGTTATATAATCATTTTTGACCACGACTGTACTATAAATCATTCATTATACATGTGCTTCCTGAAGTACATCATGACGATGGCGAATCATGACATTTGGCTCATACTGTCATACTCACACTTAATGTGTTTCTGGCGGAATGTTTGGCCCATACCATCGGTCTGGCAGCTTGCATAAGGTATTGAAATGGTTCCCTGAATATCATATACAAAAATCAAGTGTGAGAAAATAAGAGAAGTAGGTTTAGTTTTTTTCCATCTTTAGCACCTGATACCTGGAAATTAGCCCTTGGCACAAGATAGCGAGTATCCATACATTGAAAGTTCATACGAGCACTTTTTCATCGCACAAATTATATTACTGAGAAAATAAGGGACATCTGGCGGCTCTGGGATCTTGGACTAATAGTTTATGTGATGAGCCCTATTCTACAAGACATATGATTCGTTTACAACAGTTTTATTTTTAAATTCATGAAATATTTCGTTATTTTATGCCAAAAGTGCATTTCAAACATCTCATTTTCTTAATTAATTACATTTCATATTGTTCATAACTGAATAAGAGTGGTTATGACTATAATTAAATGAATGCAGATGTAATGAATGTTGACATTCATTACGATTGTACAAGACTGGCTATTAGATATCACAATTAATAATAATGGAAATGATCCTTAACTGTTTTTTAATTGGTGCAATTCTCTGCAACTTCACTTACTGTTACGATTATCAATTTTTCATAACGGAAATAATTTGAATATTTTTCTTTATTGATGCTAATCGTTCCATTCAATCATTGAATAAATTAATATTTCTTGTAAAGAGAAAAGAAAACATATCAGAGACGAATCTATATAAGGGCTTTTTACATTGCAGTCATTGAATACAATGCATACTATTGTTGATTTCAAAAATATTATCTCAAAATTTTAGAAATTTCAATCTTAAGGCTGGCAACCCTGAGATCGTTTAACCTGTGTGCGCGTACGCCTTTCGACTAAATGGGGAATTTCCCGTCGCTTATCTTCGATGTATTTTCTCCTATAAGCTACAGAGATTTTTTCATGTAAAAAATTGTAGAAAAAAACCAGCTGCGCCATTATTTGTAAATTAGTCCCATATGATATAGTGATATGTTTTTCACTCATCTTTATTATTTATTACTTCGTTGTTGACAATTTTATGCAAAAAATCGAGTATTTTTCAGTCTTTTGCTTATAAAAACTATCAGAGTAGTCGTGATTGTAGAAAATGAAAAGACGAACAAAATGTGAGGTCGGGCGACTCGATCAGACCCTTAGTTCAAGAGAAAATCGTTTAATTCAAAGTTTAATTCATAACTCGGTTATTTTTTGAGTTGTAGCGTAGATCCTCCGGTCAGTATTAGTTATTGATACAAACTTTATTTATGCGAATAGCAGGAACGATGCATAGCTTGAGATCTGTGGCCATTTTAATATTTTACTATGCAATTTTCCAGCAGACCTGAATGCGACAGGTATGGTCCGATTTCAATTTGCAAAAAAGATTTGGAAAGTAGAATTCTCATAGTTCAAAACGTTCATTTTGGTTTTACATGAAAACGCTGAGAAATATGTTAAAAATAAAGCTGAACATGACGAAAAACGGCCAAAAAATTACCGTCATATTCAAAATGCCGACGCTTGGTTCTCCTTGCCTGCTGCTCTACCCCCACTCTTCAACTACTGTCACACGCTCGGCCGTTTTTCGTCATGTTCAGCTTTATTTTTAACATATTTCTAAGCGTGAAGCCAAGATGAACGTTCTGAACTATGAGAATTCATAGTTCAAAACGGCCATGAATTTCAAAATCTTTTTTGTAAATTGAAATCAGATCTGCTGGAAAATTGCATAGTAAAATATTCAAATGGCCACAGATCAAAAATTTTTTGGATTGATTGGGCCGATACTTGGTGTAAATTAATAAACATATTAAAACAATGGTTAAAAATAACAATTTACACATTTATACATATAAATGTGTAAATTGTTATTTTTAACCATTGTTTTAATACAGATCAAAAACTATCCATCGGGCAGTTCCTGCTCTTCGCAAAAATGAAGTTCATATCAATAACTAATACTTAACAGAGGATCTACGCTACCAACTCAAAAAATAACCGAGTTATGAAATTATAAAAAAACTGCATTTTGGCCGGTTTTTTCCGATTTTCTCTCAAAACTAAGGGTCTCATCGAGTCGTCCGACCTCACATTTTCTTCGGATTTTCATTTTACAATTGACACCATCACGATTACTGTGATAGTTTCACTATTTACTATTCACTCGATTTTTTGCATAAAATTGTTAATAACAAAGTTATAAATAGTAAAGTCGAGTGAAAAACATATCAATATATCATATGGAACTATTTTACAAACAATGGCGGAGCTGGTTTTCTTCTAACACTCTTTACACAAAATGCTCAAAATCTCTGTAGTTTTTTCTAAAGTTTATGAATTGCTTCTTTCTTTGAAAAGTATTAAAATGTTATCAGAAGAACCATACAACATCGGCTATCTCTCTCGCTCTGTTTATTTTCAGTCAAGCTCATTATGTTTATTTCCATAAGATGTTAAAGTTTAATTTTTAATATGTCTGCTAAAAAATATGAAAGTGTTGCTACAAGTGGAAATTACAGCTAGATCCAGAAAAGGCATTAATAAATGTGACTCAATTCAGTTAACAAGTAACCGCAGAGCCCTGATTTAGATATTTGTGAAGAAAAAAATTTCATTATATCATTAGAAGAGTTCGTGAGTAACATACTACACCTATCAGATCAGAAACTAAAGGAATACGAAGAGAAAGCTGAAAATTTAGAACTAGTGTGAGAACAGAATACAGTGACATAACAAGAGACACATTCCTTCAAATTTTTAGGATGAATCTATAGATAAAGTTACAGTATAGGTCGCAGAAAATTCTGAAGAAACACGGTAACCTTTACGTTGAATGAGTTGATTATAGATTTAAATAAAAATTGCAAAGTCTATGAAATAAGCAGCAAAAAATTTAAATTTTTAATGGGTTTGCAAGAGAAGAATATGGAAAACATAGATCTGAAAAGTGTACTCAATTTTATTGGTAATTATATTAAAACAATGGTTTATAACAACAGTTCATACATTCATTAGACACAGTAACGCATGACGCACGTTTCGGTATAACAACACCTTCTTCAGATGCAGAGTACATTTTCA
>JARQZK010005101.1:465000-520000 GCA_030704885.1 Cynegetis impunctata | reverse complement strand
CGAAAAATACAACCCTATGCATAAATCCAAAATTTGATAATTATACGCTTAATCTTTTCAAATAAAATACCTTGTTGCCAGACTTTTTCGCCACCCGATATATATATATATATATATATATATATATATATATATATATATATATATATATATATATATATATATATATATATATATCGTGTGTGTATGTCTGTTTTTCCTATTTAATTAATTTTGTGAGAGTTTCAATAAGAACAATTTTTATGCTGTTTTGCCAACTTTTGTGTTGTCAACGAAAGTTTCCGTAAGTACCTCGTATTAGCAATAATAGTTGTAAAAAAATGTTGAAAATTGTGTTGCAGATATTTTTTCTCTGAGGGTATAAGATGAGTATAAAATATAGAGTTGGCATTCCTGATGCTATATTTCTCTGTTTGGACAATTTATTGGACAATTTTCGCTATTTTTTTTACAGCAGTTTTTGTTGGTATTGAAAAATTTATTGAAATAAAATGCCACTGGGATGAACGGCGTGAATAGAGATATGATAAAATTTTGTTGTCCGTTTTTTTTGCAATTCTCAGTTCATATAATAAATGTTGGTTTTCTTGAAAGCTATTTCTCTTCATTCTGGGCACAAGCTTTGGTTTTTCTTCTGCCGAAGACAAGACATGTCAAAGAATTCAGAGTTAAGCCTAATGAGTATACTGCCTATGCTACCCAAGATCTTCGATAAAGTAATAAATACTCGAATGCAGCATTATCTCAACTACAACAAATACAACAAATACAGTCTGGTTTTAGCTCTGATTTCAGTAGCACCACCTCCTTAATGAAGGTAACTAACCACATCTCGACTGCAATTGACAATCAATTCATTGAAGCTTTTATTCTTCTTGATTATACAGAGGCATTTGATATGATACTTTAGAATTCTTTCATTTATATTGTGACATACATAGGTTTTTCGAGTAGTGCAGATATGTTGTTGTCTAATCTATGTATCAAATAGGAAGCAGCAATTTAAGATTCTCAAAAAAAGTATCTAACAAATATTTCCACTGGTGTTACATAAAGTTCCATGTTGGGTCAGCTATTGTTCATTTCCAAGATAAATATAGACCGTATAAAAATATTAAGAAATTATTTCTTTGTGAATATATGGGTTCATCTTACACCTAGAGTTCACATGTAGTAGTAATGTTTCCTGCGTTACGATCATCATAGATCTTCGTATATTCGTTACTGAATAAAAGTAGCGAACATAAAGAAATCTTACGATTCCATCCATACGTAGTAGGTAGGTATACAACAGTGATGAGTTTTAATGAGATCGAAACCACTGTTTATTGTTCTTAACCAGCAGTGAATTAGTTTCTCCGAAGTTTATTATAATTTTCAATTGAATTTCCGTGTTCAAATTTGTTTTGAATTTATGGTCAAGAAGTAGATTATACATATTTTTTTCGAGAAGATTATCATAAAATTTGAAAATATTTTGCCCCAAAATTTGAGTATATGAAAATTGGGAATCTAATTTTGTTTCAAAACTCCAACTCCAACAAATTGAGAAATGATTCATAAGTTTACACAGACGCCACGTGAAAATTGAGGATCTGGGACACGAACTCATGTATCACCAATTTTGATTGACACTTCGAAAAACTCATTTCAATCAAGAAACTAATTAATTAATGTCACTAAATTCAAAAACTTTCATCATGCTGTCCACATAGCCATGATAATTTCAATAATATACTAATAAATATAATCTTCCTCGTAGTTAAACACTTAGAACGGCATTATTCGAACCTAATTTACATACTAACTCTTTCGCTATCAGCAACGATTGCTCAATATTTAACCATCACATGATTATAAAATTTACTACATACCAATATGAAATGAAGTAATTTTCACTGAAAGCATCAAAGACCTTGACAATGCTTATTTTATGAGATCAGCAACTGAAAGATACCTTGCTCAATTAGTAGAAAGATTTTGTCTTGACTACCCAAATCTTTCAGTAGAACGGCCTTCAGCTATTAAAACTAATTTATTATATTCTTTCATGTAGAGATTCATCCAGAAGAATATTTCTGATTATATCCTTTCAAGAATCAAGGGTGTTTCAAAAAAATCAAAATTTTGTTTCTTCTAGAAAGATCACGAGTAGAAGATATTTTTTTGTAGGTGTAAGAGTCGTTTTTATTCTAA
The DNA here is from genome assembly GCA_030704885.1 of Cynegetis impunctata. Classification (NCBI taxonomy): domain Eukaryota; kingdom Metazoa; phylum Arthropoda; class Insecta; order Coleoptera; family Coccinellidae; genus Cynegetis; species Cynegetis impunctata. The sequence continues at coordinate 517,804 of JARQZK010005101.1, read as the reverse complement.
ATCAATTCTTGATTCTTCATAATTCTGTCGTAGTGAAGATGATTGAAGTCAGTCATACTTCAACCTACCTTAAAAAAATAATTTTCCTTTTAGTCTATAATTCACCTGTGAAATATTCATGTCCACGACAACGCTAACTTGAATTTCCAATAATTCATTCACTATTTATAGTATGAATTCTGAAACGAGATTCGATATATTAGATTTGCATTTAATGTCAGCCGGTGTGATTAAGACAATATATTAAACCCACTTTCAGACAAATTCTTCAAATCAGTGATTTGTAGCAATGCGGATAAAAATGAAATATTCTTGATGTTGATTGAATACTTCTGCTGGACCTTTGTCCCCTTAACCAAGAAATCCAATGCAAGAAAATGTGTGGACCACAGACTCGTCTGCCTACTGAGTCATACACTAAAAATTTTCCTGAAAATAATACATCAAAGATTATGCAGAAAATGCGAGAGACGCATAAGCGACTCACAATTTGGATTCCGACAAGGAATCACACGGGACACGATAGTCGTGACATAGGTGCTCACCCAAAACTGTAACGATCAGAGAAAATACGTGTGTATGTCCTTCATATACTACGAAAAAGCTTTCGAGTGCAACACCGGAAATTGATGCAACTACTCTTGAGTCTTGACATACACCAGAAAGACATCCGGGGCATCGAGAACCTGTACTGGAACCAAAATGCTCAAATGAGACTAGAAAACACAGTGTCCAATACTATACAAATTATAAGAGGAGTGAGACAGAGGGGCGTGCTGTCTCCACTCTTATTCAATCTCTATTCAGAGGTCATTTTTCAGAGGCCTTGGAAGATGCTGAAATAGGTATTATAGTGAATGGAGTATGGATCAACAACATCCGTTCTGCCGATGATGCGGTCTTGATAGCCGATAATATGGGCGATCTACATCAAATGGTAAATATGGTGGGAGAACAGAGTAAATCCATGGGTCTGAACATCAACACCAAGAAACCCAAATTAATGGTCATCTTCAGAAACATGATTGCATTCGTAAACTTAAGAATAACATTTGGGACAGCGCCTATTGAAAGAGTGGATAAATTCAAATACTTAGGAACATGGCTCTTTGAAGACTAGACATCGGACAAAGAAATAAAAAGCCGTATTGAGCAGGCCCGGAAAGCACTCCTGAGGTTTAGAAGTGTGCTCACCTGTTCGGACTTTGATATCGACCTGAGGACAAGATTCATAGAATGATATGTCTAGTCGGTGCTTCTCTATGTTTAGGAAGGTTCGAACTTGAAGATAAGCAGTGTCAACTAACTAGAGAGCTTCGAGATGTGGCTACATCGCAGAATTCTCAAGATACCATGGACAACGAGAGTAACAAACGAGGAAGTTCTCAGGCGTGTGAACAGAGAACGAGTGCTATTGAATGCTGTCAAGAAAAGAAAAACGGTCTATTTGGGACATATCATTCGGAACAGAAAGTATAGGTTTGTACAGCTGATAATCGAGGGCAAGAGAGGAATAGGAAGAAAGAAGATGTCTTGGCTTCGGAACATCAGACAATGATAGGACTACTCGATTATACCTACAGTCTTTGATCCACACCGCGCGAGACAGAGAAGCAATGAAACATGTGATCACAAATATCCATTAGTATATATGCATCTGGCGAAGAGAAGAATACTTTTGAAACGAATATCTATGTCATTGTGAATACTGGCTAGAATAATTTTCTCAATTTCAACATTACCTGTAAGAATTCAAGAATGAAAGATTTCATGACAATAAATGTACGTATATACGAATTCACAACAAATACAAGCAATTGGCATTTCTTAATCAATAATAAATTTACGCATTACATACTCACGCTTACATAAGACATCTGTGTGTAGAATCGATAAAAGCAGTGTCATCATAACCACGTAAATAACTCGGGTTGTCTCAGATTATTACATCAAAGATATTCGACCTAGTTTTCGTTCCTAAGTATTCCAAGTTCACATGTTTAATTCCATATTTATATATTTATATGAAGGATGCGTCGGTTTTTTTATGTACTTTTATGTATATATATAATATATATATATATATATATATATATATATATATATATATATATATATATATATATATATATATATATATATATATATATATATCAATATATATATATATATATATATATATATATATAAATATATATATGAATATATATATATATATATATATATATTTATTATTTATTCAAATTGTTAATAGCACAAAAACTTTAGAAATGTTACATATTTTAAAAAATTTAAATAAAGTCGTAAATGATAGAACAGATATCAAACATTTGAGTTCAATATACGCAGATTTAATTCTTTAATTTTTCTAAGAAACAACATAAATCAAAACAAAATAATTCAACAAACAAAGTCTAATCATAACAACTCATCTTCTTAGACAAAATCTAAACATCTAGAATTTTCAATTTTTCTAAAAAGAAAGTATAGTTTAGAACATGAGATCTCCAAAATTACAAGTAATGTCTTTTTAAAGACAACAATCAAATATTTTAAACCTATTTTGTACATTACGTGGGTGAAGGTTTCTATGGTTCCCTTCCCATCTAATATCAACAGACCTGTCTGTTGCTATTGGACTAAATAGCATGTAATTAATAACTGAAGACGGCCACAGCCGCAATGAGAAATTTTTGAAAAAAATATAAATAGTACCCTATTCTTTGACTTTTCAAAATCAAAATAATTTGAACCTATTTCGAACATTACGTGGGTAAAGGTTTCTGTGGTTTTCCTTACCATCTAATAATAACAGATTTGAATGTTAATATTGGACTGAATAGCACGTAATGAATAACAAAGAACGGCCACAGTCAACAAATTTTAGTGAAACATAGTAGTCTTTTTCTATTCAAAGTTTTTCAAATCAATAAATTTCAATTTTTTCAAAAGTTTTGATAAAGCCACGAATGTCGTGGCGAAACGTCAACTTTTTAATAAAATCGAGTTTTTTTAGATTCAACAAGCCTGTTATTGCTAATAATTATCAAGAGATTATATATATATATATATATATATATATATATATATATATATATATATATATATATATATATTTATTCATTCATTTGTACATTTATTTCGATATATTTTGAAAATCCCCCCAGCCTAAAAAACAGAAAGTTTGTATGTGGGGTACTTCGTCATGCAGAACAAAACTACCGAATTTGCACCCTCAAACCCTACCAAACTGAGTTAAAAGGTTAAACATTTGTACGAGGCTTGGAAATTTTCTTCTTGTGGTATAAAACTTATTTCAAACTCTGCCATTCTCATGAAGTTTTCTTGTTTTCTAGGGGTTTTTGAAATTTTGTATACCTCCAAATCTTGCTATTCAAACTGAATTTTCTACGTAATTCAAATAATAAAAAATTTCTGAGCATAGAGCATCTCTGTAGCTGAAAGTTTATACGTAAATTGAGTTAGCATTAGGAATGTGCTATTTGGGATTTTCAAATTTTTTTTGCACGTAGGTAGTCAAATCATTCGCATATTTTCAGCCCTTTCATATAGATACCTATAGAGGTTCAAGATTTGATTTAAAACATAAAAATGAGGAGAAAATATGAGTTCACTGACGGAGCTCTGCTGATAACCCGTTTTTATTCTTTCATACCATCTCTTTCATAAGCTATTATTTTTATTGTAGATTAATAGTAAACAAATTTCAAATTTTATGAGTCCTGTGTCAATCTTCTTTAGAATCTATACTGATAGTAGGTGATTATGCCATTGTTTTATAGATATTTGAAAATATCTCCATATCACCTTTTCAAGAAGGAAAATGAGATGAGTATTTTATCATAGAAATTATTATTTCAAGAATTTATTGGACATCAATATTCCATCAGTTCTGGTAAAAGCTCTTACTTCATCATACCATCCTGCTGTTACACTGCAAATTGCCAATTGGTCCCTGTTTCAAATTTTACATTTAGCATTACCACCTTCCGGATTTTGGACTATTTGGTTTAATAGTGGACTAGCTAGGTATTGAGTTAGTAGTGAAAAATCTGCTTCAGTTCTTCTTTTTTTTTACAAATTATCTTCATCTTATTCGATAGAATAGTATAGTAGTAATTGAATTCGATACAAACAATAATTGTATATTGAAGAATTGGTAAAATTTAAAAAAATCCTCCACAATGAAATGACATAATAGGTATTTAATTTTTGGTCATCTTGGACAAGTCATGCATACGATAATAACCAAAATAACAAATAACAGTAACACTACCTGCCTGAAAGTGAGTCCCCGGGTAACCCACAGAAATCATTTATTCGAGGCCCATTTTGATAAGGATTTTTTCAAACGTTTTTTTTAAGGTTCTGAAAGTAGTTCTCTCTCATCCTTAGGAAGATAATTGAAAAGAGTGATACCTATTGTTTTATTTTTTTCTTATCTTTCTATTTAGTTCATGCCCATTCCGGTTATTATAGTCAGAATATGAATATTAGAATGTGTTACAAACGTGTGTAAGCTGTTTCTAACGTGTATGATGTTTTCATAGACAATCTGTGATATTGTCATAATACTTAAATTTTGAAACTGTGAACTACAGTGTTCAGTATAGCCAACCGTGGCAATGCTACGTACAGCTGCTTCTTGCAATATAAAGACTCGTAAGTTTGTAGAGCTCACATTTCCCTAACATCATAAATCTTCACTGAGTGAAATATTACATGGTATATTGTTGAAGCTGCTTCCTTACTCATGCGTCGTTTGGCAAAAACTGATTCAGTCAATTTACCACAGACAATGCCGATATATGTAGCCCAGGCAGCAGATGGGTAAGATTTATACCCAAAAATTCCACCGATTCTACATGGTGACAATTTGAAAATAGGTATCAGAAATGAGAAAGCCCTCAGTATGTATCCTTTTGATAACACGTTTCTAACATACGTTATCGTTATTGTGAACTCTTTGTTTCATATTCTCGAAATACGACTGAATTATTTTTTTGAAACTCCATAAGTACCATTATAATTTTTAGGGTAATCTATCAGGACTGACACAATCAAAAGCTTTTGCTTTTGATATCTAATTCAATTTTCTCAAGGTACAGTACTGTACAGTAAATTTTCTTTATGTACAGAAAATATGCTAGCTTATATTTGAATTACATATTTTATTATATTGTATTATCTGTATTTAAATGAAATGTTATTGTTATTCTTTGCATGATGAAGAAGAAAAAGCTTTTATTCATAGAAGTGATAATCTAAAATTTGACACACAAGTCAAGTAAATGAAAGAGTAAAATGAAGTAGAAGATAACAAATAATGAATATTTATTCAGTATATATTGTCGTTCTGTACTCCAACTTCAAACTTACAGAAGCGAATGAAAGACGTATGTTTTGTCTAGTGAACATGATTAGCAATGTTTAATTTTCTGAAAGGAATTATAAAATTTTACAATTTTTATTACCTATTCATTGTATTTTTATCAGTGACTTAAATTGACTAGAAAAATAGGATGCATTCAATTCACTTTTGTTACTATTAATAATTCATTCAGATATAGTGCAATTCTATATATAGTAAAAAGATTATAATAAACGATAATAATAATTAATACTCTCTGTTCATTGGACAGGTCAACATTATGTCTGCTGTAAATAAAATCTTCGCTATAGATAACCCGCTGTTAATTAGCGAAGCATAAATCATATTTCCTTTCACTAATTCGATAAGATTAACTTATTATATAAAAAACGGAGAAGGTATATAAATATTAAAATATCATGTGAATTGAAACCATTCATTAAAATTGATAGATCGTCTTCCAAATAAATTACGAGTCAAATTTCATATAAATTAATTCATATGTTTGAAAATTTTTATGCAATAACAAGCAAGAATAATACATTATACAAATTGTCAGATAAATATGGAAAAAAATTGGAAAATTTCTCCTATGAATTATCACAAAAATTTATTAATTCAACACGAAAAAGCTTCTAATTCGTAATATGAAATTATCATTATAATCAAACATTGGAAAGATAGTGACAGAGCAAAAATTCTGACACAACAGTTTCTTATGAGCAATTTCAGATGATTTTTATATTGAAAAATTAAACAAGAAGTGTGTATTATATTATAAGGATTAAAAGTGCATATTTTTTTACGAGCAATATTTACAGTTGCGAGGCGGAGCGTAGCGCAGCCGAGCGAATGCAAAATTGCGAGTAAAAATAGGCGCTTTTAGTCCGTATGATATATACTATTTTTTCTCCAACCAAGTCAAAATTAGAATAAATTTAGTTTTATTCAAAAATCGTTAATAATTTGGTAATAAATTTGAACACCTATTAATTATAACAGCGATAGCAAGTCGGTAGTCATGGATATCTGGTATTGTTGGTAAATATTGATTGTCAAGTAAACGTCAGTAGACGTACTAATCATATAATTTTTGTAGTAGTTTTTACGCTGCTTTCAAAATGAATCCCGAACACGATGAAAATATACCTGCGGATATATTGGAAAGTGCTGAAGCAGTATATCTATATCTTTGGCCACCCAAATCTCGCCAAGTTTATGAACTTGCATATCAGCGATTCATGGATTGGTGTAAAGAAAAAAATATGCAAAACTATGCGGAGAGTGTTCTTATGGAGTATTTCTCAAATGTTGCTATCCACATTGGATATCAAAAATGGTGTGGATATTAATAAATATTCAAAATTACGAGCATTGTTAAAAAGGCAAAGTGATGGATATATACCTAAAAAGTGTAGGGTTTTTACAAAGGAGGAAGTGGATCGGTTCCTGGATATGGCACCTGATAATGTATATTTGATGAGAAAGGTTATTCTAGTATTAGGAATTGGAGGTGCTATGCGTTGTGACGAACTTGTTCATTTGAAAATTGATGACATTGAAGATATGGACTCGGTCCTGGTCGTAAAAATTTTGCAGACAAAAAACAAGAAACCTCGTTTGTTTACCATTATAGGCGATAATTATTTGCGTTTATTTCGAAAATATGTTGCACTACGGCCATCAAATATACAGGAACGTCGTTTAGTTTTTAAGTATGTTAATGGAAAGTATCAAAGAATGGTAGTTGGTATTCACAAAATTAGTTCCGTGCCGCAAGAAATTGCTAAATTTTTGAAGTTAGAAAATTGGAAGGAGTAGACTGAACATTCGCTAAGAAGAACATCTGCTACACTTCTTATTGATGGTGGCGGTGACCTCACTTGTCTTAAAAGACATGGAGGTTGGAAATCGAGTACGGTAGCAGGATATATTGGAGAATCACGTATCAACAAAGAGAATACTGCCAGAAAAATATTGCAACCTGACAAAGAAGGTACAAGTACCTGTTCAGATATTTCCTCGAATGTTTCATCAACAGTTACGGAGAATATTTTGAGTTGTTCTAATATTAATGAAAATCTTTTGAATTGTTCGAAAATTGTTAGTGATAATTTCAGTATTGCTTTGAATTTTGGCAATAATAAATTGTTCCAATTGTACATTCAATATCAATATAAATAACAAATAAATACCTATATATAGTTGCCCAATTAGTTTGTTTTACTAAGTTTGTAAGAGACAATGTTTTTTTCTTCAAATTTTAATTAGAGAGCTCAAATGCAATTACTTTTAGTCCTAGGATTAAAAGTAGCGTTTTTAATCCTAGGATTAAAAGTTTTGCTAAGCAACGAGCAAATTTTTGTACGGTAAGGGAATTGATGGCTTTTGCACCTGAAAATAGTACAGAAATGTCAACATTTTTTGATGGTTGGAGAAAAACCTAATTTTGATGTCTCGCGTCTATAATAGATATTTATTTTATAACGAGTATAAGGTATACATCATGTGACTGAGTAGAAATGTTTATACACCGAGCGTAGTGAGCCGAATTAAATCCCAGCGAGTCACCTAATGGACCTTATACTCCCAATAAAATACAATTTTTTATTTTCAAACGATTTGCATTTGAAACTAGGAAATTTCGTGGATATTAAAAGGGTATATAATCTAATTATACCTCCTGTATAACAAATTAACGATGGACTAATAATTTGGCTTGATTCCATGACAACTGTAAATAATGTCAGTGAATTAAATTAAATGACATCGATAATTTCATTTCACGAGAAATATAGAGCCGTATAGATTTCTGAATTATTGTCAGCGAGAAAATATAAAGAAATACTCTGAAAATGCTTTATTGGGTTATTTCATCGAATTGAAAGATCTTCATAAAATGAAGAGTTCCTCACTATGGAGCCACTATTCAATGATCAGGTCCTTGCTTCATATCAGGGAAAAGATTGACATTTCAAAATTCCTTGACCTCCAGGTGTTTTTGAAAAAGTATCAGAGGGACAACTACCATGTGAAAGAGTCGATAGTACCATTTTACATGACTGTACAGTAAATTTTAACTTTAAATAAAGTAATGTTCGTAAAACATGGGTGACTTTATGTTTCATTTTAGATACATAAATATGATAAAAAGCATATATGACATTATATAAGATACCTGCATTGTTGCATTTCGAAAATAAGCCAATAAATTAAATTAAAGTTGAGCGGCTTATAAGTGTTATACTCCGCCGGAGTATAACACTTATACGCCGTTTGAGCTAAGTCATAAAAGTGACACTTATACCTGCTCCGAACAATCAGCAAAATCACCAAATCTGACGTTTGAAAATAAAAAAAATATTGTCATATATAATACCACTAAAGATGAAATTTTGCCGGCAAAATTTCTCGATTGTAATATGAAAGTTTGTTGCTTAGCGAATGACATTTGTATCAAAATCACGAGCCGTCAGGCGAGTGATTTTGGAAAAAATGTCATGAGCGAAATTGTCTAAGCAACAAACTTGAATGTTACAAGAGAGAAATTTTACCTGCTTAAATTTCATCTCGAGAGGTATTCGACATGACTATTTCACGAGAAAATATGTCGAACAGTAATATGGTCACATTTCAAAAAGTCAAGGAAATAACGATTCATGTGAGAAATGTCAAAATATTGTCATATATAATACCACTAGAGATGAAATTTTGCCGGCAAAATTTCTCGATTGTAATATGAAAGTTTGTTGCTTAGGCGATTTCGCGAATGACATTTGTATCAAAATCACGAGCCGTCAGGCGAGTGATTTTGGAAAAAATGTCATGAGCGAAATTGTCTAAGCAACAAACTTGAATGTTACAAGAGAGAAATTTTACCTGCTTAAATTTCATCTCGAGAGGTATTCGACATGACTATTTCACGAGAAAATATGTCGAACAGTAATATGGTCACATTTCAGAAAGTCAAGGAAATAACGATTCATGTGAGAAATGTCAAAATATTGTCATATATAATAACACTAAAGATGAAATTTTGCCGGCAAAATTTCTCGATTGTAATATGAAAGTTTGTTGCTTAGGCGATTTCGCGAATGACATTTGTATCAAAATCACGAGCCGTCAGGCGAGTGATTTTGGAAAAAATGTCATGAGCGAAATTGTCTAAGCAACAAACTTGAATGTTACAAGAGAGAAATTTTACCTGCTTAAATTTCATCTCGAGTGGTATTCGACATGACTATTTCACGAGAAAATATGTCGAACAGTAATATGGTCACATTTCAGAAAGTCAAGGAAATAACGATTCATGTGAGAAATGTCAAAATATTGTCATATATAATACCACTAGAGATGAAATTTTGCCGGCAAAATTTCTCGATTGTAATATGAAAGTTTGTTGCTTAGGCGATTTCGCGAATGACATTTGTATCAAAATCACGAGCCGTCAGGCGAGTGATTTTGGAAAAAATGTCATGAGCGAAATTGTCTAAGCAACAAACTTGAATGTTACAAGAGAGAAATTTTACCTGCTTAAATTTCATCTCGAGTGGTATTCGACATGACTATTTCACGAGAAAATATGTCGAACAGTAATATGGTCACATTTCAGAAAGTCAAGGAAATAACGATTCATGTGAGAAATGTCAAAATATTGTCGCTGAAATACCAACATAGTAAGTTTTGCCGGCTTGCATGTTTTATCGCTGTGAAACGAGAGTAGCTATGGAAACTTTCTCACTAAAAATGGAATGAATGAAATAGTCGCTGAAATACTAACATAGTAAGTTTTGCGAGCTTGCGTGTTTTATCGCTGTGAAACGAGAGTAGCTATGGAAACTTTCTCACTAAAAATGGAATGAGTGAAATAGTCAAGGAAAAATATATTCGTCCAGGAATAATTCGAACTAATGAAAGGTATACATTACGAAAATATTGAAACTGATTTAGCTTATAAATTTCTATTTTCTTTAGTACTTAATTCTAATTCAAAAAAAATGTCAGAAATACTTAAATAGTAATTTGTATAAGTAGGGTGATAATAATTTCAGTAGCACTTATAGCAAAATTCAAGATTTCATTATACTTTGTGAGTATATTGCTGATATCCTGTTACAAAATTCTATCAAACTTGAGTTCTTATTTTGTTTGAGGCTGATGATGATGCCTCAACATGAGATTTTTATTCGATTGCTTAGTTAAAATGGATTTATTTTTGATTACCCCTTTTTTCTCGTTGCGAATCCGCTCCATGTATCTATTAAGTTATTAACAGCGTAGTTAAATAACATTCAAATATAACACCTAAATATAAATGTGATTCTTCCTCAACCAACACAATGAAAGGAACACTTCACTTACAGTATTGTACAGGGAGAATTTTTCAAAAATTTCTCCGATGAAACTTAAAACTTATGAAAATTGCCATGGACATAACTTTTATTCGAAAAGTTTCATGGTCAATTAAAATTTTCAAGTGACATTTTATTTTGTCTAATACCTGACCAAAGCATTTGATGTTTAGTCACTGAGAATGCATGAATTATTTTTCAAAGAAAAATTTTTGTAACTGCCAGGCATTTTCAAGTTCATTAAAAGACATATTGACCTTTCATTGCAGTTTTATAATACAATAATAGAGATATCTAGGAGACTTGATAAAAAGTGTCAGTTCCTTTTTGTAGAAGCTCACAATATATTATCATATCCGAGGCGTATTAACGTCAATGCACAACTATTTCTAGATGCTTTTATAAAGAACAATGCATACAAATTCCCATCATACTTCCATAATTTATCTAAGTCAGAAATCAGCTACTTATAAAATTGACTGTTGGATCACGCAAGAGTCATGCAATAGTGCCAATAGATTTTATAATACGATTAAGATATATGTTCACTCGAATTACTTCACGATCACGGCTTTCATTTTGTAAAAGCAGATATTTTTTGCTTCTGAATAGAAAAAGAGCTACGTCTTGGTACTTGTACTTGCATCTGTGAATTATATAGTTTTTTTCTCAGGGATTTCTGAGTTGAGTTTATGAAAATTATATTATTCGTAACAATCTTTAGAAACTAAAAAATCAAGCTTGAAAATGAAATAATCTGATTTCTTAAATTTACTGGAACATATTTATTTTTTATGGATTCACTTAATAGGGCAATATTTCTATAGAATGCCATCCAGGTTTATGATAAATTCACTTATTTTTCAAGATTGGACAAGCTAATAGTTGGAGAAAATTTCATATCTTGTTAACCAATTATACCAATAGATTGTTGCTTCACAGATTTTCAAATATTTAGAGTATATTAAAAACTTTCGAAAAATTACGAACAATTAGATTTGTTTATAAAAGATATTCTTTCGAATTAATATATTATCACCATCTCTTGATTTTTTTGAGAAATACCTTCCATTTGGAAATTCCTTATATTTTACATTCTTATATGCTTTTATTAAAGGAGATGTAATAACTCATTTCGTTGATTAATGAGAAACTAAAATCATTTCATATTTATTTTATAGGTCAACAAAAAATGTGAGGAGTAAGAACATAATTTAAAGTATTCCTAGAAACTTCTCGATTGGCATATACAGCATATATATTTCTGAAATCGTTCTTGAAGTATTAAATATATTTTGCGTAAATGAACCTCACAATAGTAAACTACAATCACGAGAAATAGATTAACGCGTTAACAAATTGAAGTATCTCAAGGTCTTGGAATAAAAAAGCAGATGAGTTCAAAAGACCTATCATTTGGAATATTTCCATTACTTAAAGTAAATTAAGTTGTCTCCTATATGTCCCAAGATGTAGCAAACATTTCGATGAAAAGTTTTGATAATCTACCAATATTTTAGTTGAAGTCTCACTTGAGCTTTTTCGAAATTATTACTGGTAGTATCCAATACTAACGTTATCATCACTTGAGGCTAAATATCGTGGAAAAAATTGGGTTTGTACAGGCTGTCAAAAATCGGTCATCTAAATAGATTACCATATATATATATATATATATATATATATATATATATATATATATATATATATATATATTTTTATATATATATATATATATATATATATATATATATATATATATATATATATATATATATATATATATATATATATATATATATAGATATACATATAACTGAGATTGAATTCTCGCACATCACTTGGTGAAAAATCATGAAGAATAAAGTATAAACTTTAAAATAAAACACACTTGGTTTATGTTTCACTATATAAAAATATTTAGATACTGTATTTAGCAGTAACGAATAGTCGATATGTTTCGAGTTATGAACTCATTATCAAGACTGACTACAGGAGAGTATTACATCTTATTTTATAAAACAGACAAAAGCAAAGGTGATACCTGAAAATCAATTTGTTGATTTTTTTGATACTTCGAAAACTAACTCAAACGTATCTGTTCGTGCGGCTGTAGTGAAAATTTTGGGAATGCCAAGGAAAAAAGAAAAAATTCCTTTTGTATTAGGTCAAGCTTTCGAGAATTATTTATACTCTTCTTCAGTACTAAAAACGAGGTATTTAAAGAAACTAATATCTTCATCCAACAACAGAACATTCAATGAAGCATCTCTAACTAACAGAGTAAATGAAAAATTTTAAAAAGGATTAAAATTAAAATAATAATTATCCTTAACAATGACAATATAACATGAGAAATTGAGACTCAAGAACCACATGGTTTCATGGTAGCAACCATGTGGTTCTGCTTTTTGCAGTAGTGACGATGTATATATATATATATATCCAAAATTCTTTTCTAGCAGCTGAATGAAACAATTGAGCATAGAATTTATAATTATTGTTCGTTATTCAAGGCCACACTTGTAACAAGCAGAAATCAAATAAGTTATGATATTCTTGGTGTTAATTTTCTAGTGCATTATGCAATTTTTATGAAAAACACAGAAATGGCAATTACTTTGAAACCATCAACAATCTGATAATATAGTTATTGTTAATGGGACCAAAAATTAACTCCTTCACACCTCTTTTTGTTTAGACGTCCGATTTTCGAACATCCTGCATATTGGAATAATAACGACCCAATACCTTAGATGCCCTACTGCTTTGATGTATTTCTAAATGCGGTACTGGTAACCTTACTGGCAGAAATTTATGAGAAGTGAGTTATTCATATCTGAAAATATTGAATAATTGCGATAAATAACTAATAGCTACAGTTTAATTCCTAGAAATCGTGGACATCTTCTTAACTGCTAATTTCTTCAAGAAGTATTTCATGTTAACGCATTGCTATGATTATTGTATATAATTCGAAAACATTTATAAACATGACGATTGAGTCTTTTGTAAATATGAAATAGTTCTTCACCCGAAGAGTTGAACATCTCATACCATTTCTCAATAGCAAACGTGCTTCGTTTTTCTTCGTATCATCAGTGAATACTAGTGCTACTAATTAATAATTCGCTGCAGCAAAAAGAACTGATATGTACTCAAACAGTTAATGAAATTCACCAGCGGTTCATTCTAGGATATAGGTTCATACTTTAGGAAGCAATCACTTTCTATAAATTAGAACAAAATACAACTATAAGTATCTTATTAAGAGATGCAGTAAACTGAATTGAATCTTAGAGACAAAATTTGATAATTTCAAATATGTATTATTCAGAGAATAATAATAGTGAAATTATTGAAGTGGAACAACTATGAATTCAAAACATTGACACTTTTATAGTTTGTTTGCCACATGCATTATATTATTGGATATAAATATTGAGATTACTGTATTCAATGAATGATGGCACTTACTATACTATCAAGAATATATAGTGATATAATATTAAGATTATTATATTACGTACTAAAGATTATATATATATATATATATATATATATATATATATATATATATATATATATATAGCTATATATATATATATATATATATATATATTTATTTCAATTGTTGTCGCCTGTGAACTATTTTTAATTTTTTGGTAATTATTAGCTATAACAGGCTTGGTGAATCTTAAAAAACTCGATTTTATTAAAAAGTTGAAGACGGCCACAGCCGTAATAAAATTTTTTTTGAAAAAAAGATAAATAGTACCCTATTCTTTGACTTTATAAAATCTAAATGATTTGAACCTATTTCGAATATTACGTGGGTAAAGGTTTCTGTGGTTTCCCTTACCATATAATGAAAACAGATTTGAATGTTAATATTGGACTGAATAGCACGTAATAAATAACAGAGAACGACCACAGCCAAGAAATTTTTGATGCAACATTGTAGTCTTTTTTAACTATTCAAATTTTTTCAAATCAATAAATGTCAGAGAAATTTCAATATTTCAAAAGTTTGGAGAAAGCCACGAATGTCGTGGCGGAACGTTAACTTTTTAAAAAAATCGAGTTTTTTAAGATTCACCAAGCCTTTTATTGCTAATAATTACCAAAAAGTTATATAAATATATATATATATATATATATATATATATATATATAGCTGGCATTCGGAAAATCGAGAATTGATCAACTTCCAATAAATTCAAATTTCATTGGTCCTTGCTATTAAATATACATATATTCATATATATATATATATATATATATATATATATATATATATATATATATATATATATATATATATATATATATATATATATATATATATATATATATATATATATATATATATATATATATATATATATATATATATATATATATATATATATATATATATATATATATATATATATATATATATATATATATATATATATATATATAATATATACACGCACAATAACAGGCCATTGGAATTAGAAAAACTACTTTATGGAACAGTTTACCTTTCGTCATAAAAATTATGACTTTTTCATGAGAAAGTGATGAATTTCTTGATGAAATTCAAACAATTTGAGGAAGTCGTTTTTCTAATTTAAATGGCCTGTTTTTGATGAAAATGGACAAGCAAATATATATGTATATAAATCAACGTTCAACCATTAAACAAATTCAAACAAATATTGATATTTTCACTTTTTATATATCTTCTTGAGGAAATATTTATATGTAAATCAATTCAGAATACCTAGCTGTTGGGAAATGTGAATATTCACGAGATATAAATATTAATGTGTAATGAATTATATGTATATTCGTGATGAATTAAAAAATGTATGACAACAAAACATTTTTGTGTAATTAAAAATTTTCAATCAAAATTGTTATTTTATCACATAACTAATGGCGTTCAATGTATATATATATATATATATATATATATATATATATATATATATATATATAAATAAATATATATATATATATACATATATATATATATATATATATATATATATATATATATGTATATATATGTATATATATATATATATATATATATATATATATATATATATATATATATATATATATATATATATATATATATATATAATCGTCGACAAGTACTAAGTTCGGAGTTTATAAAATAACTGCTCCCTATTAAGAGAAATGAGAATATTCGGTATAATCTCAATTGATAAGTTAAAAATTTTATCGACATTTTTGTCTCTCAACAGATTTTTATCAGTTTTCTGATAGCTATGTACTCTTCTATTATGATACAAATTTCAATGAGATTTTCAATTTGACAAAATGAAGTAAGAAATTTGATAACGAAAGATTAGGTAAAAGAGGGTTGAAATTAAAAAAAAAGCAAATATCATCACACTTACCATCCAACTAATCACTTTAACTGTAGGAGACATATTTCCAATTTCACTTCACCTCAGAATAATAGAAGAATTTGAAAAAAAAAATACCACTAGTTCATGCTCACTTAACCTCCCACTATAGATTCACGTGAGATACCGGTGCGTTTCAACTAATTCAACTGTAGACGGTCAACTTTGGTCTGCGGATTCATAATAACGATACGCGATGTTCAGTTGTTTAAACAATCGTCCGGATTGTTGAGGTGGGGTCTTCATGAGCTTCGGCAGAACAAGATCCCACAGCGGCTGTGATCCTTGATCGTTTTTGTTCATCATATCGCGGTCAACGAGGTTTGGTTGTTTATCATTAGCCAGTATTGACATTTGAAGCTAGTAATCTTTCAGCAATCAAATGGACTTCTGTCGGCTCCGCTAAAATTAAAACCAATTAATTATCTTGGGCGAGCCCAAATTCCGAGCTACTAAATATCAATTTTGTTCACATTTTCGAGTTTTAAAACTTCAAACTGAAACACTCTTTTGAAGGTCACGTTTTTTCGAAATTCGTCAGGATATTGGCCTTAAAACTTTGCTGATTGATATTCTGCCGAATATCTGAGCATCAATGTTTTTTTCACGTTCTCCTGATTCAATTATTGCCTCTATGTCATTAACTTCAGTTAAATATGCAAAGATCAAATATAAAAATATTTAAAAAGTTTGGTGAAGAATATTTCTAGTATTCAGTTACTCAAAACATGAGTCGTCTGAGCCCTTCTGTGATTCTAATTGATATCTATTTGATACTTTTTGTGGTGAGTCTAAACGTTTGTCGGCTGAACGCAGTAAGGTCGACAATTTTAGACGACCCACAAAAAGTGCATTTCTCCGAATAAGACATGCGATTTTTTCCGCAAACGACGTTCAAGCGATAGAATTGAGATAATATTTTCAAAAAGGATTAGATGTAAAAAAACGTAAAACCAGATTGATTTGCTTACTAGTTTTGTAGGTGTCAAGGCAACACAAATTTGACAATTCAGCAAAATAATTGTCAGAAACATTTAAAGTCACTTATCTACGCATTATGGGACTGTGCGTTATGCACACCACTGCATTCTACGGAAAAAATCTATAAGAATGTTATATTAGGTACCTTTTAGATAAGATGAAGAATAACGCCCCTCCTCCCAAGAATAACGCCCCCTCTCAGTTTTAAGAAAAAGTAGCACAGTGTCACGAAAACCGCAACCCCCTATTTTCAAAAATAACGGAGATATCATTCAAAAGTACCCAAAATGGGACACCCTATACACACTACATGTTTCTTAGCAATAACAGTTATGTGAGATAGAAGACCGAATTTATTAAACATTCAACCTCTCATCACTAAACTCATGACTTTCTCAAATGTTTTTGGCCATTTACCAAGTTATTAGTAATTTTCTTGTCACTGTCAAATTAATTGATCAATTCATTAAGACAGATCTTGCCATCGTTCATCTGTGTTCATGAAGACACTTTAATAATATCTGCAGTTTACAGTTGAAGCAAATCAGTTAATTTTGTAACTGTTCAATTTAAAAGCTTGGAGAGTTCAATGCTTAGCGAAGAAATAACCACCGAATATAGTTCAATGGGAACATACTAAAAATATATCAATTCAATGACGATTGAAATCATTGTCTGAACAATATACTTCATTATTTTATGGAAAATACCCCAACTTTTATAATCAGTTAAATATAGGGGAAAAAAAAATATATATATATATATATATATATATATATATATATATATATATATATATATATATATATATATATATTGAGGATAGGAATTCGTTGCTGACCAGTAGGTATGAAGTAAAACGTAAATATTGGGGAATGCAGCTGGTACAATGAAAATAGCAACAGAATCCAATACAAAAAAGCGAACCTATCTTGAAATGGCATTCATAGCTCAAGAAAAAATGTGCATGAATAGGAGAGCTGACATAGACCATCTGAGTGGAATATATGCATTTTTGTTAACAATGGATGTAAGGTGTCCACAAGCTACCACTTCGGTCGATGATGAATGATGGATGCTGGATAACGATGGTTGTGGAGTTGTTTTCTTCGTTCTGTTTTTTCGTGCAACAGAGTACACCTACCTACCTACTTAGAACATGGAACGTGTCAATCGAGCATTGTTGACAGAGATAAATGAAGTTTGATGTTTGAATTTATTCCTAACCTGCAAAATACTTTAACCGTTTTTCCTGGTTCACTTTTACTAAGTTGACATGATGTAAATGATTTTTAGGAGTTTTTAAGTTAATTTGGATGTGTTACAACTATAATTTCACTACTGAGTGTGTAAGATTTTTTCCATTTTGCGTCAATTTATGTTCTCCTGAGGTCACTATATATGTGTGATGGTAGTAATGGTTTTTTAAAAATGTTTAACATCCTTGTACTCATCCTCACCAAAGATGTAAGAGCTCAAAACTACAATAAGTTGCAACTGTTACTACTGTTTTCAAACTTTTTTAGAATCCCCGAAGATGGAAATAATCAATAAAATTTCCGAAAGCTGGGATCAACTTTAAAGAGTTTTTCATTGTACCAGCTGCATTCCCCAATATTTAAGTTTTACTTCATATATATATATACATATATATATATATATATATATATATATATATATATATATATATATATATATATATATATATATATATATATATATATATATATATGTTCAGAAAGATTTCCGCGGTCGGAAGTATTTGAAAAACTTGGTGCACGGAATGAACCGCGTGAAAGATTTGAAAAATCTCGACGTTTCGGCTCCTTTTGCGAAGCCATCTTCAGGAGAATTAGAAGGGGAATAATTCAGAATCGTGGCCTCAATCTGCCTACTCCACGATTTGAATTAGGAGGAATCGGAAACAATACGATTGCGTGGTCTCAATCTGCCTACTCCACTAACCGTACTGCTTCCTGTCAACTCTGAAGTCTCAACCTGCCTACTCTTCAGAGTCAACTGACGGGCTGATCGTCGCGTGGCCGTATTTATAGGGGAGGGGGGCAGGTACTCACGCTCATATGTGCGGGATGCACTCTGATTGGGCGTTACATGGCGACCACTGAGAAGTGGTTTCCATGCTGATGGGAGTCTGTGACTGTCATCTCTGGTGTTCAAACAATTTGGACGTTTTTCTATTTCTACAGCTTCACGGAAAATTCGGGATTTGAAAGATCGGACGGGAGCAATAGTTCTTGTATTGGGGAAATCGATAATGTGACCTGTTTGGGTGTGATGTTGGGAAAGGGCGTTGGAGATATCTGAGTGTCTTACTGAAAGTGAATGTTCTTTGGCACGGACCTGAATTCGTCGGTTTGTTTGTCCTATATAAGAACGAGGACAATTGGAACAGGGAATCTCATAAACACCATGATTTTCGTTAGGAATTTTATCTTTGACGGATCTGACCAGATGGGAGAGTTTTTGTTGAGTGGTGAATATTGTTTTGATGTTCGTGTTTTTGAGAGATCTTGCGATCTTATCTGTTACTCCTTTGATGTAAGGAAGAAATAATTTAGGTGTAGATTCTTGTTCAGTGGGATTGGAAGGAGGTAGAGGTGGGGTGATGTTTGTGTGTTTGCGTATGTTCTTGTTGATTTGATATGTGTTGTAACCGTTCTGTAATAATATATGTTTTAGAGTATTTCACGCGGTTCATTCCGTGAACCAAGTTTTTCATATATATATATATATATATATATATATATATATATATATATATATATATATATATATATATATATATATATATATATATATATATTTTTCTTCTTGATTTGTTTTCTTGGATAATTAAGTCTATTTACAACTGATGGTATATCTATATTTACATACACATTAAGATATGTTTCAACGTTTCAGCAATCACTGTTGCCTTCATCAGAAATTCATGTGATCAGTAATTGCTGAAACGTTAAATCATTTCGTAATGGGTATGTTAACATAGATATACCATCAGTTGTAAACAGACTTAATTATCCAAGAAAACAAATCAAATCAAATCATATATGCTTTAATGCCTTAAAATTATACATTTTATTGACAAAGCAAAAAAATAGTGACTAAATCATGTGAAACATAAAAATAAACGCATTTAAATCAAAAAATATATACAAACATCACAATAAATACCTACTCCTCAATCAAAGCTGATGCCTGTGTTATTCAAAACATATATATATATATATATATATATATATATATATATATATATATATATATAATGTATATATATATATATATATATATATATATATAAAATAGACCCTCTGCCAAATATATCTCCTAAAACTTATAATTAACGTTATAAGCCTTTAAAAAACAAATTTGACGTATTTACAATTTGAATTTAGTAGGTTTATACTCGGTGAGAATTAATAAATACCGTATTAAATATAATTTAAAGCAAAGTTTGAAGTTTCACTAATTCAATTCATTAAGTAAAAATGGTTTGAAAGTACTGTGCCATCTTCCAATACAAATAGGATCAACTCAGCGTCTATATAATATTGCACTTTGTATATTTCGCGTTAGTTACTATTTTCAGCTGGAGATAGTTCAAAGTACCGAAATGTGTCATACGCGTTCTTATAAATTCATTTTTCAGTGGATATATATTTTGTTTATGACAATTATTGAGAATTGTCCTTTACAATAAATATTATTGCATTATATAAGAAATAATTGAAATTATTCACGATCTATCGGTTGAAATGAACGACAAATAAATGTAGAGGAAAATATTACTGATCTAATTGCTGAACATGGAACATCTCAAACCATCATATTCTCTGACTCTCTCAGTTCAATTGAAGCCATCCAGAAACCTTACAGCAAAAATACTATTGTTAATAACATCGCTGACATTATCAACGCTATCCTAAACACCAAAAGATCCCTGACCTTGATGTGGATTCCCTCCCACTGTGGCATTGAGGGTAATGAGAAGGTGGATGCAGCTGCTAAGTTAGCTATCACAGATGGTCGTTATATAGAAGCAATGACAAACTATGATCTAAGTAACCTCTGCAAAAATAAAATAAAAAAAGAAATGCAAAATAATCTGCCAACTACAAAGATCGAAGCTTGCAATGATAGACCCTACGATAAATACAAATCCGCCATTCACACAAATGCGACAAAACCTTGTAACACTGAGAAGACTTAGAATTGGTAACACAAGAGAAACGCAGCAATACCTACTAAATGAAGATCCTCCTCCATGGTGCCAAGCATGCAACGCACAACTCGTCATACCTCATATCATCCTAGAATGTCAACTATTCGAAATCCAAAGAAGACTACACAACGTAAGCAACAAAATGGAGGAAGCCCTCAACATCAGTTCTCAGTCTTGCATCAATACATTATCTTTCATTAAAGAAATCAATTTCAAAATTTATATTGTATAAATTTTACGATAACCAAATCATGTAACACAAAGAATACTATGTACATGTAAGCGAACAGACACCGCTAATGATCTAGATGTCGAAGCGGAAATAAATAAATAAATAAATAAATAAATTACTGATCTAATTGAATGAAACGTAATTTTATTCTCGCATTGCACGATTAATACTACAAAACTAGACCTGTACCTACTTAATTATAAAGTTCATAAAAATAGTGCCTTCTTTTCTTTTCATCTAATTTGTTATGTGGAAAAGACAATCGTCCATTTTATTAATCTCAAAACCGTGGAAGAAGGTAAAATCTACTGTTAATTCTACATATATCGCCATATTGTGTGTTTGTTTCCCTTTAAAGAGAATAATTGATTCGATTTAGAAAAATTTTGAACTAATTCGGAAATATTTTACGGCTATTTCAGACAATCATATACGGGGCTATTCGAATTCGAGTCTATGCATGGGGATTTCGATAACGGTAAGAGATAGACGGATGGTTAAATGTGGGCAAAATAGCAGATTTCAGAGGTCAAATATATGGATTTAAAAAATCTGATCTAGCTTCTTTAGTTCTGGAGTTATACAGGAAAAATTCTTTTTTTAAACAAATTGTCACTTTGCCATTGCAATTTTTTGTAGGCTATCCGAATATCTGAATTAAAATTATATACAGGGTATCGTATAAATTGGGCCACCCTCAACTTTTAATTTTCAAATACGACCTGTATTTTTTTATTGCATTTTCTTGAATGCCAAGAGTCATGTTTTATATTGTCGTAGTATTTTCATCTGAATTACAGAGTGTTTTGGAAATATTGAACTATTACCAGTAAAATTTCAATATTTTTTCAAAATTCCATCTGTAATTTTAAAAAAGTTCATATAATAAGGTATAGAATGTCGAGTATTAGTTCAATATTTCCAAAACACTTTATAATTTAGATAAAAATAGAATGTCAATATGAAACATGACTCGTGGCATTTGACAAAATGCAATGAAAAATACAGGTCCGTATTTGAAAATGTTGAGGGTGACCCAATGTGAACGATACCCTGTATATAAATTTTGTTCAGATATTTGGAAAGGCTACAAAAAGTTGACATGGAAAAGTGGCAAAATTTAAACAAATCTTCGTATAGGCGAAAGAAGAATTTCGAAATGTTTCCTGTGTTACTCCAGAACTAAAGAAGCTAGATCTGATTTTTTAAATTCATATAATTGCTTAGAAACTCTTTTATTAGCTGATGATCAAGTAATCATTGCAAACTGTGAAGAAGACATTGATTACATACTAAGAAAACTTATGGAAGAATATGAAAAGTGGGGTATGAATATGAACAGGAATAAAACAGAATATCTACGCATAGGAGAGGAGCAAGAAGACCCCGATCTACAAGTAAGAGAATTGAAAAAATGTGAGGAATATAAGTACTTAGGGAGCATGATATCGAGCGAGGGAACATCCAATAGTGATATAAAGTATAGAGTTCAACAAGGGCAAAAATGTGTACGAATTTTCAACTCGTTGCTTTGGTCGAATCATATTAAAATGAATACCAAAATGACAATCTACAGAGACCTATATTGACATACGGGTCAGAGTGCTGGCAGTTATCGGACAGAAATAGAAAAAGAGTAGAGACAGTGGAAATGGATTATTTGAGGAGAGCAATTGCAGTGTCCAGGATAGAACGTATACCGAATCAAGAAATTAGAAGACGCATAAAAAGAACATATACGACTATAGATAGGATTGAAACAAGACAACTTCTGTGGTATGGACATGTAATGAGGATGGAGGAAAATAGATGGCCAAAACAAGCTATGACGTATGTTCCAACAAATAGAAGAAAGAGAGGAAGACCAGTAATGACATGGATAAATGGAATAATGAAAACAATGAGAGATAGAGCTATAGACGAGGAAGAATGGAGATCGAAATGAGCGATGCGGGCGGCAAAGGCTGTAGGACCCCCGCTCATATATATATATATATATATATATATATATATATATATATATATATATATATATATATATATATATATATATATATATATATATATATATATATATATATATATATATATATATATAATTAACCTCTGAAATACGCTAATTTGCCCATATTTAACAATCCCCTTTATCTCTTACCGTTATCGAAATCCCCATGCACAGACTAGAGTTTGAATATCCCTGTATTGCGATCTGACATGGAGGAGGAGCTTAGGTGATAACGTCAAAACATGGCGTCTCAAAACCAACTTTCGATACGAGTTATATGAGAGATTTTAAAGTTTTCTGAGTTTTTTCTATAACAATGTTAGTTTCGAGTGAAAGTGGGAAGCTATATAGTGAAAATTTAATCCAGCGAAAATACGGAGAAGGCGATAGGCTGGAAATATCCAAATTCATAATAAAATGTGGGGAAAATGAAGAGAATTCGAGGCCCTGGTATTGTCAACTTTATTGCTTTTTGTTTATCTATTTTGATCTGATTAAATTGGATTTGTAAAATACCTAGTCTAAATCAACTGTATTTGTCTAAATAATATGAAACTATTGATTCGATCTTTTTTATGTAGGAAGTTTATAATCGGCCAGATATAATGGGCAATTATCAATAAACATATTTCAAAACTTTTCATTGATGATTTTTTATCTAACTGTGAAATTTTATTATTCGACATTTAGTTATTTCTGAAGGGACTTTGGACAGAATATATATAAAATTTCACGAAAAACATTTATTTGGTAGTATACATGGGATTCAAAGAAATCATAATGTTTCATATAATCAAATATGGTTTTCACAATAAAACACCATCAATCATAATGTAACTCAAGATGTATTAATAATGAATAAACAAAGAAAAACTCTTTCATTCCGTGTGTATTCTTATTATAACTATTTATAGTACCACATATCACTGTAAAAATTTCTTCTAATAATACCAATAAATGTTCAGGTAACACAGATCCAACAATTTTGAATGTTTAGGATGCAGGATCTGGAATTTTCATTAATAATGAAAACTTATCTGAGTTTCAATCAATTCTTTTGTAAAATGCAAAGAAAACACCGTCATTTTTGAGTTGTGTGTTTCTTTTTCAGATGATTTTCCATACCTTCAATAAATCAATCTTTTCCTTTTCTCCAAAATGATTTTCTCTCAATAAAAAACATTTGTTTGGCTTTGGAAACCGATATATATGCTTTGTAATTACAATCTTTCACGCAAAAACACTCTCTAGACTTGCCGATTCTACGTTTTGAAAAATTAACACATAACATTATCCACCTTTTGCGACTTTATTTGTGAGAAATCAAAAACCTGACATGCAATTGCATACGTTGACGTTGGAAATAAAAACTTCATCCATCTGGCCGCCAGAGTTCGCCAGCTGACATCTCAGATCTCAATATCAAAATTATACTCTACTTTATCAAAAAATGCATTTTAATATTTAAATTCGAACACGCTTCAATATTCATCGACAGATCAACAGAGGGCAAAGTAAAATACCTATAATAACGAACGTAATAGCTTAGTAGGTAACAAAGTGAACGATAATATCATGCAACAATTGTTTTCTGGAACAGTAATATTCATTCGATGAGTCTACACTTCCTGAGAGCTTCATAGGAAATATGGATACATGAAAGTTGTTTTTCCATTTGGTGCTTGCTCGATTGGAATTTTTCTCATTGCACATCCAGTAACAGTCAATACTTAGAATGTCTCTAGGAGAATAGAATGTTATTCAATGTAGCTATGCAGTACTTCTCATTGAATAAAATATTGTGCTTTTAATGACACTAACGAAAGTGTTCACGGGCAGACAGCTGCTATTTATTATCAAGCAGACTTGCCATTATTCACGTTCGATGAATCCAGGAAATTACCATTCAGTTACATTGAATAATAATAGATAATGAAATATTCTATTGAGATTTTTTATTATGACTCAATTCTTGGAAGAATTATTTAGTTTTGAATTTCTATTTTGTCCTGTGCGAAGGAATCTCTTGCAATTATTACAATTTAATACGACATTTCAACGTTTGCATGATGTTTTAATAATAATAATAAGGACTTCATTTATATTGTTCACATACAGTAAGTGCAATAGTGAGAGGCGAAGTTTAGCAAAGCTATTTTCACTCAACCTCAAATTAAAGAAAATGAAAATAAATAAACAAAAATGAAATGAAAATGGGAAAAAAGATATAAAATAGTGATTGAAGGAATAAAATAACTTAATGTAAAATGAAATACCCACAAATATAGAACCAGATATAAAATATAAGTTTGAATTAAACGCAAATTATTAGATATCAATGAAAATGTAAATGTTGAACACGAAATGACAACAACAGCCTAAAGTTTATGCATTGACCTATAACAAAAACTAAACAGTCATCTGTGCAGATGGGAGTCTTGATCTGATCATTTTCTTGAAACTAGGTAATGGAAGTTTTTCAATATCCCTATAGTAGGGAAACCTTGCACCCTGTTAAGTATCCCCACCATATATGAACCCTTAATATGGGGGCGTTCGTCTAGGGCAGCCGATTATATTAGTAAAAAAAATCGATCGTTCGACAAACTCGAGCGCTTCAGATTAACCCATTAGTGCATATGATCCTTTTTAAAGGATGTTCATCTTTAATTTGACAGTGCTGTACTTTGAGGTTAGCCCCACTTCGAAACATCGGCAACGTCTTTCAGTTGCTTACTGATATTGCATGAAGTAACAAGTTTCGCTCGTAGTACGCTTTGAGTGTTGGAATTTCCTATTATGGATCCAAATTTATATTCAACTAAGAATGGAGGGTAAGTACTTGATATTTATATCTAAAAATCAATTCCATAAACAAGAAAATCAGAGTTTACTATAACATAACCTCTCTCCTAACAATCAATGGCGTTTTATTTGCATTTGCATTTGCATATTATAGCTATTCAATAGTGACGTTTTTATGACAGATCCTATAAAACGGACTCCATGCATAATGAACATATTGCTTGTTATTTTCAGATTATCACTTCACGAATTACTGCTATGTTTGGAAGAGGATGATGAACAAGAAATTAATTCTAACAGTGCAAGCATATATATCCAACCACCTGAAAATACTAGGGCAGATACAGACGAGGTCAGTGACTTATCTGACCAAGAAGAAGGTAATATGAACCACTTACCTCGTGGTATCCTCAATCAACCATGTGAAATCGGTTATGAAAATGATGACAGTGACAGTGACGATGAAGCTAATCTTCCACTATCATTCCTTAGGGAACATTTATTATCACAAAGGCCTTCTACAAGTACCAAGTGTTACATCTGTGAAAAGATGGTGCAGGGAGACAAAATCAAAAAAGAATATTCCCCAACCAAAAGTAATTCACAACTATAATCAGAGGATGGGGGGTGTCGACAAGATGGATGGACTTGTGGCGGCATATCGATCTAGAATCAGACAAAGGAAGTGGTACGGGCCAATTTTTCAATATTTGTTAGATGTGAGCGTTGTGAATGCCTGGTTGCTTATGAAAAGAAGAAAACCACAGGATCCTAATTGTGTGAACCTTCTCACTTTTCGACGATATATTGCAAACAGTTTTTTGCACTCTCATGGTGATAAGCCTTCAAGATACAAATCATCTGTCCCAGTTGAAGATGTTAGGTTTGATGGTATGAATCATCTCATTCTGTATCATGAAAATGATAAAAAATGTAAGATTTGTGGGAAAAATACAAAATTTATCTGTGTGAAATGTAATGTAGGGCTTCACCCGAAACACTGCTTCATTACTTATCATAAAAAACAATAAATACCTGAGGAAAAAATGTTGTTTTGATTTTTTGATTGTTCAAGGTAGAAATGATATTATGCATGTAGTCCTTTCAAAAGGATGTCCTATAATTTTTCATATGAGGATAAAATTAAAAAAGTACTCATCAAAACATGATGAAAACAATACATTTGACGTATTTTCATGAAAAAATTACAAAATTTCCATGAAAAAAGTTGCCATGCACTAATGGGTTAAGGCAATGTGAGTTACTTACATGCAGAAGAGTATGCCTTTTACTAATTTGACGATTTGCACGTGGTATAAGGAAATATGAGACTAAAAAAGTTGCAAAAAGAAAACGTCAACTTGACATTCTCGAGCATGGTTATAGTTATGAACGTAACAAGGCTGATATGTAGAAAATAACGGATGAGGTTGGATATTGTAATCCGAGGCGCAGCCGAGGATTATAACTAACCGAATCCGTTATTTGCGTATCGGCCGTGTGTCGTTAAAAATTTTTCGTAATCCCGTTGAAATAAACTCCCGGACAAAAAAAACCGGCACCCTGGATTTTTCGATAAATTTGATTCTTTATAACTTTTTTGTTTTTAATCCGATTTTCACAATTCTTTTGCCATTTTATAGATAATTTTATTAGAAGTGTGCTTATTTTTTTTAGTAATGGGTCATGCTCAATAGGGCGGTAATATACCGGGTTAATCAAATCGTGTTTTTTTGTTCTAAGTTTTAAACACCCTGTGGGGTTATTTGGGCTGGTATTTTTTATGCCAACAATTTCTTAACAAAGGTTCATGTATTCCTACCATTTGCTTTTTTGACACATTGCGCTATCTCTATTATTAGAAGAGATACGATTTTTTAAAATAAAACTTTCCAAATTACATTATTTTAAAGCATTTTTTATTGATTTTTTTTAACAGTAATAAAGTTTTTAAAAAAAATTAATAATGCGTATGAGCTCCTCTAGCTTCAATAACAGAGCGCATTCTTCTAGGTAATGAATCAATAGGTGTGACGATTCTTTCTTGAGGAATTAAATTATATTCTTCGAAAAGTGCTATTCCTAGCTCTTGTAAAGTGCCTGGCTGCATAGGGCGACGACGAACAGCTCTTTTCATCTGATCCCAAAAATTTTCAATCGGGTTCAAATCCGGACTGCATGCAGGCCATTCTAACCGTTGAATACCAACCTCATCTAAATGTTCATTAACCTCCCGCGCAACATGTGGCCTAGCGTTATCATGCATCAGTATAAATTGGTCACCAATTAAGGGAGCAAATGGAACTACTGCCTCTTGAAGAATGTATTCAATGTAGCGATGTGCATTAAGTGCTCCATTGTCCACAAATATTAGTTCGGTTCGTGCAGCAGTTGAAATACCCGCCCACACCATAACAGAACCACTATGATAAGATATTAGCTCTGTTATGGTGCATTCGGCAAATCTTTCATTTGGTCTTCTATAAACACGCTCACGACCATCCGGCGACCGAAGACAAACCCTTGACTGCTCCACAGTCCAATCTAAATGTTCTCTGGCAAATCGCAACCGATCTCGTCGATGATGCTGAAGTAATTGTGGTTATTTTACCGGCCTACGTGAACGGAGGTTAGCTTCGTTTAACCTCCTTCGAACCGTTTTGTCACTAATATTGACCCCACGTATCATTCGCAACTCATTTTTTGAAGTCACGGAAGTTGCTCTTCGGTCCCTTAAGGATCTTACCACAAGGAAGCGATCGTCAGCTGCAGTCGTTTTTCTCGTTCTTCCAGATCCTTGCCGTCTAGTAAAATTTCCCGTTTCTAAGTATCTATTCCAAGCATCTTGAACCGTGGCCCTTGGAAATCCCAACGTACGAGCCACATAACTTTTCTTGTGACCTTCTTCTATTAAAGCAACGATTTTTGCTACGTCTGTTGGAGTTAACACCATGCTGACATTAATATTTATTAGAAACTATTTTGAGGGCTGTCAAATTCTAATACTTATAAAAATAACGTAAGCTGACTTGATTCAATTATAACTAGTGGTCTAATAAAATAATGTTATTATCAGAGTTTTTTTTTTTAAATCGCATCTCTTCTAATAATAGAGATAATGCAATATGTCGAAAAAAGAAATGTTAGGAATACATGCACCTTTATTAAGAAATTGTTCGTATAAAAAATACCAGCCCAAATATCCCCACAGGGTGTTTAAAACTTAGAACAAAAAAATGCGATTTGATTAACCCGGTATAATATCGCCCTATTGAGCATGACCCATAACTTATAAAAATAAGCACACTCCTAATAAAATTATCTTTAAAATGGTAGAAGAATTGCGAAAATCGGAATAAAAACAAAAAAGTTATAAAGGATCAAATTTATCAAAAAAAACAGGGTGCCGGTTTTTTTTGTCCGGGAGTTTATTATATTTTGATTCCAAAGAAAGAAAATACCCCGTACCTCGCAATTCTAAAGAAAAATTCCAACGTCGTGCACTCTGTTGTCATGGAACAGTTTGACAGTTTTATAAACAACGTCAGTTTTTCGTGTTCTCAAGTTCGCTTTAACGACGACCATGGATGAAATTGAGGAACAAAATCAAATTCCTTTAGAAATATTGGGAGAATCATGTGCAGTGCAGCGAGTGTTGATTAACTGCCGAAAATAACTCAAGAGCGATATCAAAAAGAATATGAAAATTTTGAAATGTGGCGTAAAAGCAAGAATGTAAAGGTGGTTAATGAAATGTATTATTAGCCTATGCGAAATGAAAATCAGAGGTTTATTCTCCCAACTCGCTGTGAACCAAGATTTCAATGTTGTTATTTTAAGCAGAATGATGTTTTGAAATAAATATTTGAACAATTGATTTCTTAACGGCCGCCGGCCGTTATAAAATTATGACGGCCGGCGGCCGTTAACACTAACTTTTCAATTGTCATCTGAATACCGTTAAATCAAAATAACAGTATAGGATTACGAAAAATTTTTATTTTTATTTCGAAGGAAATGTCACAATTTTTTTTTGCATTTTTGAATATTGGCGATGAGTTTTGGTCTCGCACGGTCAACCCCACAATGCAAACCGGCAGATTAACTTAGCTTCGTTATCAGAGACGATGTGGGTGTATGAACTATTAATATCTGATGCGCTCCAGTAACTCTATATAACAATGTGTTTTTACATTTTTGAAGATCTGCACACGTTTTTCCCCCCAGTGAAATGGCATACATCATATAACCTTTTTTCCGTTTTAGCATCTAATCTTCACAATCTAAAAGAACCCTACGACGCTCGAGTAAATCCCCATTCAGCATCTCGGGTTCCCCTACTACTAGATAACTCAATCTGCAATAGAGATAGAATTCGGTGCACTAAAGAACTCATATGAAAATAGAAAACTTGGTAAATCATATCGGCGAAAATTATTTTTCCGGTGACGTATTTTTTGGTGACTGATTTCATGAATATTCAGGAGTCTCATATGAAGCAAATTTTTTTTTATAACGAATATTTGATTGATAATGCAGAGATTTCGATACCCGAAAATATTGGCTATTTGTATTATTTAATATATTATGAATATTGAATAGTGTTTCTTTGAATTAAAGAAGTTAGTTAGATAATTATAATTACAATATTGGAAATATTATTGTCCAAAACTTCCAATGAATCATATTCAATCAAGTTGAAAACCTCAGAATGCAGTCACGCACTGCAGTTCACAAGTAATATTCCTTTCTTCCAATTCAATCACCGAATCTTGTTACCAACCAAGAAATATGCTAACAATGACATAAATGAAAAACTACAAAATGATTTTATCTTCATGAA
This sequence comes from Cynegetis impunctata, assembly GCA_030704885.1. Classification (NCBI taxonomy): domain Eukaryota; kingdom Metazoa; phylum Arthropoda; class Insecta; order Coleoptera; family Coccinellidae; genus Cynegetis; species Cynegetis impunctata. The sequence goes on along the minus strand of JARQZK010005101.1, from coordinate 486,526 downwards.
ATAGAAAGTGAATGTTGATTATAATAGAAAGTAGTGAAACAGAAAGATATTAAATTATCTTCTGAATAATATCATTGGGCGTATATTGTACACCATGTACTATTGAAGACAGAATTATGCACCTACGAACAACATAATTTGATGATAAATCATATTTTATTAGCCTCCTGAATAATTCCTATTACCTTCTTCACCTATTTACCGATGCATTTTCTTGCATAACGCGAGGAAGCAAATACCATAATACTAAGACTTCTAGGTTAAATATATATATATATATATATATATATATATATTTATATATTTATATATATATATATATATATATTTATATATATATATATATATATATATATATATATATATATATATATATATATATATATAAATATATATATATATATATATATATATATACTGAAATACATTAATTCAAATTACCTGAACGAAAAATCTATTTAATATCATTATTCCTATGAACATCTCAATCTTTTCAATCTAGTTCTTATAACAGAATATCATGACAGTGAAAAGCATGAGTTTACCTAGCAACTGCATGCTAGTCCACTTCCATCACAGAAACCATAAATGAACATAATTTCAGCATATTCCTCATTTGACAATTGGAAAAGCATTTTTACAAATCAACACAACACATTTGTTACTAATAACAATGAGGAAACTTTGCATATAATCTAAATTATTCTATATAACATCATCTTCTGTCAAAGTCATGGATACCTAGATTACAGTTTGGATGCGAATCTGTAAGAATATGTATTTGAACAAAAACTTCATAGAAATAGCCACAATCCAGATTTAATCAATTTACGATAAAACTTTAAAAAATAATATTTAGCTCATATTTAAGCAATATTAATTTTGAATTATGAACATAGAGTGTGTTCATTTTTTCTCTTAAAATTATGAATGAGTACCTACCTGTAAAATGAACAATGGGTTGGTCTGCCGCTATAAAAACTGAAACCAATATATTTAATAATAATTCAGTCATTCCTTCGAAATAATTAAGGATCCACTCGTTTTAATAATTTATTATCAAAAGTCACTTGTAACCAATTTTTGGTTTCCAAATTAATGAAAACTTCGCATTCAAGTTAAAAACTTGTGCAGTCAACTGTCTGCGCGAAAACATGAAGTACACATTTCAGTTCAGTTTTTTGTGCAGATTTCAAATATGCAAACATATTTGATTGACAAGGTGTTGTTCGAAGGATATAATCATTTTTTGCTAGCCCGGACCTGGATTTTCCTTGCGGTTACTAAGTGATTCATTTGATCTTCAAACAATATATATGTGTGCCAAATATAAAAAAAAATATACATGGTTCGCTTGTTATGATCGTATAGGAAGAATTCAGCAAAATTCAAAACACTCTGTATCTCGGTTACAAAAACAAACAGGGCCAATAAATATGGTATATCTAGAACCACCTTGTTGCCCTCTATTCTCGTTTCAAATATTTCCGTTTCCCTATTAAAAACCCTATATATATATATATATATATATATACATATATATATATATATATATATATATATATATATATATATATATATATATATATATATATATATATATTATATATATATATATATATATATATATATATATATATATATATATATATATACATATATATATATAATATATATATATATATATATATATATATATATATATATATATATATACATATATATATTATAATATATATATATATATATATATATTTATTTTTAAATATATATATAAATATATAAATTAATAACAATATATATATATATATATATATATATATTTGATTGTTGCCTGTGAACTATTTTTAACTTTTTGATAATTATTAGCAATAACAGGCTTGGTGAATCTCAAAAAACTAAAAAGCCACGAATGTCGTGGCGAAGCGTCAACTTTTTAATAAAATCGAGTTTGTTGAGATTCACTAAGCCTGTTATTGCTAATAATTATCAAAAATTGTATATTATATATATATATATATATATATTATATATATATATATATATATATATATATATGTATATATATGTTAATTTTCAGGATCTCGCGGAGATAATCTGATTGTCTGGTTTCCCGGGTTTGTATTAGACTTCAACGAAGACGAAACCCATACGCGGATATATATATATATATATATATATATTTATATATATATATATATATATATATATATATTATATATATATATATATATATATATATATATTATATAATATATATATATATATATATACATGTATATATATATATATATATATATATATATATATATTAATATATATATATATATATATATATAGATATATATATATATATATAATATATATTCCGGTATATATTGGCATCTCCAGCCGCTCCAATCGAGTCAAATGGGCTGAAATTTGGTGCCTCGGATTGTTTCCGTTGCAGAACGAAAATATCAAAATTTGTGTAAATTTCTGCAACGGGTTCCATTTTTAAGTAGATATTTCTAGTTTTTTTCGTCGTTTTTGAAAATTTGCAAGTAAACAAATTATTCAACATACAAAATATATCTCCGGCATGAATATAAATCCTAATTAGAATTTTAACTGGTTCATCCACCATTGATCATTGAACATAATGATATACATGAGGATCGAATTATGCGCTATATATCGATAACATGAGTTCGAAATGTAATAGCAAATGATACTATCAATTTTTTCAATTCCAAAACTTATTCATGCAATTAGCTACTATTAAGAAAATTTTTTCTACGATTTCAATTTCATTAGCAATAAGCAGTACTATTTTTTTCATAATATTTACGTTTATATGAAGGTTGAATGTAGATAACGAAATAGCGGATCTTTCAATGAATATTTATTAATGTATCAGCCAACTCATTGGATTTGTACATTTCAAATTACTAGTTGATTACACAAATTTTTTGGTTAGTAAAGGCTAAACTGAAATTAATTCTGTGAGTTTATATATATATATATATATATATATATATATATATATATATATATATATATATATATATATATATATATATATATATATATATACAGGGACCACGACGAAATTCATCGATCGATATTATCTCAGAAACTGAATGTTGGAAAAATTTGGAATTTTGGAAACTTGCTAGATGCCTTGGGGCCTATACAGCTAAAATTTTCATGTATTGGGAATTTCCGGTTGTACCGGAAATAGACCCTAAGTCACTTATTTTAAATGGAATACCCTATATATTATTAAATTTTTGGATTCTACTTAAGATTCTAGGTATATTCTATGTATCATGTCCTATAACTAAGTCCAAGCGTTTTCGACATATTTGGGATTCTATGTCAAACGACGATTGCAAGCCCTAATATAATTATCAATTGGTCCTATAAGGAAGCCATTTTTGCAAACTTTTGGTAAGATTCCTTTTTGAAAAGGACCTACTTCGATAGATTTTGTATAACATTTGGATAACTAATCATACAGAGTGTTCAAAAAATAAGATCTAAAATGATATTGAGAAAACTGACTACAATACATTTTTTCAAATAGAAACCCCCATTTTCTTATTTTTAAGTATTTAGCATTTAGAAAGAAGGTAACTTTGTATAAGTTTATCTGATCCTAAAATTTGAAGTTTCCAAAATATTGCCAATTCAATATTTTTATATGGCGATTTTGCATTTAAACGTTTAACAATTAGATCTAGGATAGCCACGATCGTATTTGACATTTCAAATCATCGTTCAATTTGCAGCACTTAAATGAAACTGATTTTCCAAGAAGAGTGGAATTCTTTGAATTCATACTACTTCGGTCACAAGAAAACTTTTCTATTTTGAACATGTGATACATTTGTGACAAAAACAAAAACCATAACCAAATACTATTAAAAGAATTATAGGAAGCTTGAATAACTTTGGATCCGCAAATGAAAAGTATACAGAAAGAAACTAGTTATTGAAAATGAAAATATTGATATCGAAATTGGAAATAGTCCTTAACCTTTTAAACATTTTTCGCATTTAAGCAGCAATTTTTTCAGGTATAGATAACCTCACACAAAGTTACCATCTTTTTGAATGCTAAGTACTACAAAATAAGAAAAATTTCCATTTGAAAAAATTGATTTTTGTCAATTTTCTCAATCTCATTTCAGATCTTATTTTTTGAATACTCTGTATGATTAGTTATCCAAACATTATACAAAATCTATTGAAGTAGGTCCTTTTCAACAAGGAATCTAACCCAGAGTAATTAAAAAAGGCTTCCTCATAGGAACAATTGATAATTATATTAGGGCTTGCAATCGTCATTTTTGACATAAAAACCTAAATATGTCAAAAACGCTTAGACTTAGGTATAGGACATGATGCATAAAATCTGCCTAGAATCTTAAGTAGAATCCAAAAATGTAATAATATATAGGGTATCTCATTTAAAATAAGTGACTTACGGTCTATTTCCGGTACAACCGGAAGTGCCCAATAGATGAAAATATTTTAGCCTCAAGACATCTAGCAAGTTCCAAGAATTTCAAATTTTTCCTACATTCAGTTTCTGAGATATCGATCGATGCAGTTCTTCGTGGTCCACCCTGTATATATACATATAAACATATATATATATATATATATATATATATATATATATATATATATATATATATATATATTATATATATATATTATATATAATATATATATATATATATAAACATATATCCATATATATATTTATATATATATATATATATATATATATATATATATATATATATATATATATATAACATATATATATATATATACATATATATATATATATATATATATATATATATATATATATATATATATGTTTATATGTATATATACAGGGTGGACCACGAAGAACTGCATCGATCGATATCTCAGAAAACTGAATGTAGGAAAAAATTTGAAATTCTTGGAACTTGCTAGATGTCTGAGGCTAAAATATTTTCATCTATTGGGCACTTCCGGTTGTACCCGGAAATAGACCGTAAGTCACTTATTTTAAATGAGATACCCTATATATTATTACATTTTTGGATTCTACTTAAGATTCTAGGCAGATTTTATGCATCATGTCCTATACCTAAGTCTAAGCGTTTTTGACATATTTAGGTTTTTATGTCAAAAATGACGATTGCAAGCCCTAATATAATTATCAATTGTTCCTATGAGGAAGCCTTTTTTAATTACTCTGGGTTAGATTCCTTGTTGAAAAGGACCTACTTCAATAGATTTTGTATAATGTTTGGATAACTAATCATACAGAGTATTCAAAAAATAAGATCTGAAATGAGATTGAGAAAATTGACAAAAATCAATTTTTTCAAATGGAAATTTTTCTTATTTTGTAGTACTTAGCATTCAAAAAGATGGTAACTTTGTGTGAGGTTATCTATACCTGAAAAAATTGCTGCTTAAATGCGAAAAATGTTTAAAAGGTTAAGGACTATTTCCAATTTCGATATCAATATTTTCATTTTCAATAACTAGTTTCTTTCTGTATACTTTTCATTTGCGGATCCAAAGTTATTCAAGCTTCCTATAATTCTTTTAATAGTATTTGGTTATGGTTTTTGTTTTTGTCACAAATGTATCATATATTCAAAATAGAAAAGTTTTCTTGTGACCGAAGTAGTATGAATTCAAAGAATTCCACTCTTCTTGGAAAATCAGTTTCATTTTGTAAATTGTATTTTTCTACGAATGTCAATAAAAACCATCATTCTATGTTCAAAAGTAATTGCGGAACATAGTGCATCTATCACCATGGTGAGTGAACTAAAAAGTTCACATTGTGCACGGGTATTTTAACAAAGGTGGCGTTAACCGCTGCCGTGTGTCTTTTTGTGGAACGTCAGATTGACATTTTTTAAAATCTTAAAAGGAAAAATATTAATTATCCCATTTTATGTAACAGTAACATTCGTAGAAAAAGTATAGTGTAAAACTCGCATGGAATGACCATTTTCTTCTCGTATGATTTGCAGCACTCAACTGCGGCTCGTGCTGCAAACGTCATACTCGTAGGAAATGCATATCATTCCATGCTCATTGTACAATATACTATTATTTAATTTATAAATTATCGAGTTGAGACGAATTTTCATTATCAAATCTGCTGGTCAAGCAAAGTGGATAAAAACATTTGTTCTAAGAGATTTGCATAAAATTTAATACATTCGAACACGGCCTTACAAAAATGATATAAATTTTAAGTGAACCTATCAAAAGCAATGGTTTCTTTATATTCCCTTTCTCTATTGCTTTTAGGTAGATCCTACTTTGGAACAAATTTCTTATCATTATAATATCATCACGACTCGACGTTAATGATAGATTAATGTGAAGATGTTGCTCGTTTTTTTACATGAATGCACTCGATCATCGAATATTCATTTCACAAAGAGATTGATTACTGAGCATTACTTTGGTGTCTGAACATTTACGGAGTAATTAACTACGTTCAAAGGATGGATCAAAAAAGGTCTACGGTTTTTGCAAGTCATCCAATTGCTCATCATGATGATTTTATACCATTGAATAATGTGGATCTCAAGGTTCCACTTACTTATTCATGAGTGCTTGCAGCGAACCAGGATTCCGCATTTCAATTTATAATTTCTATAGATACAAAAAAGATGTAGCCCGACGAAAAAAGATTGAAAGGTCTTATATAAAATCTGAGTTTGATAATTATCTGACTCTTGGGAAAAAATTATATTCTTTTGATTTTATTCATGAAGTTTGAATATTCAGAAAAGTTCGTGTAATAACAATATATATTAAGTTTTATGAATTATTAAAGTTGATACAAATATAAATCAGAAATAAACTACATCGAAATGATAATTTCTGAAGGTAATTTCCTTATCCTTCAGATTTCGAAGCTGGAGTAGCGGTACCGTTTCTGGGTTTTCTACAAAAAATTTCAAATTCATTGTTATTATGTTATTACTGTTTTGCACATGGTTTCTTCAGCTCATTTTTCGATAAATTCAATTATAGGTTAAGGATTAGATAATAATAAAAACTTGCCTACTAGAATTTTATATAATATATATGAAGGGAGTATTGCCTGGGCTACTTTTTCTGGTTTTACAATTTTTTTTATTTTTATTTCAAACAAGAATAACCATGCATCAACTGCGGTGAGTTATTAGCAGGGACGGACATGACGTAATTGGGAATCAGATTCGTCAGTATATGTTAGTGTCTCTTAGACATTTTAGCATTTTTTGAAGATCGTGGTAGAGGATAGATTTTATGTTGTCCTCTAGATGGTTTGATCTTCTTTCTTGATCATATCATGGACACTCCAACAAGAGGTGTTTTACCGTGAGTTGTGTATCACAGTTGTTACAGGTAGGAGTAGGTTCCTTTCGCAGGATATGTGGGTGAGTTAGGAGTGTATGTCCTAGACCAGGGGTCACCAATTAGTTTCGCTCGGGGTCCGTTTTAAGAAATAAAATGAACATCGCGGTCCGCAAAACACGTAGTCGTCGCAGCGTCCGTATATGCAGACGATACATTTTTATTACGTACTCTGTAGTGCAAGCTGCTGTGTTCTCGCGGTCCGCAAAAAATAGGTCGGCGGTCCAGATGCGGACCGCGGTCTGCCATTTGGTGACCCCTGTCCTAGACGAAGGCGATTTATGATAACTTGGTCTCTCCTTCTTGAGGGTAGGTATAATTTCTCATTTACTAGTCCTTTGATTTCTTTAAGTTTGGTAATTGTTTCATTCCAAGTGGATTGCCAGGTGTTGATTATGAAGTTGCGAATTGAAGATTTGTGGTACGAAGATGGTAACGTGTATTTTCATCTGAAATTGCTTTACGGACTATAGCGTCAACTTCTTAATTCCCCTTGATGCCCATGTGAGAAGGTATCCATAAAAATATAATATTTTCACCTACAGCTTGTAGGTAGAGGACTTCTTTAATTGATAGGAGAATTGAGTGAAATGTATATAACTTTTTCAGTCCGTAAATCGCACTTAGAGAGTCTGTGATGATAATGAAATTATTTCTGGGATTTTCTGTGCACATTCAAGGGACTCCAGGATGGCTGTCGTTTCGCCGGTGAAAATGCTGCATTTTTGTAGCTGAAAGTTTACTTAAAAAACACATTTTATAGAGGATGCATTTCAATTTTTTACGTGGAATTGACATTTATACTGACGAAAGTGGTTGCCATATTGAACATTTATTATGAGAGCATTTTGACCTTGTTTCCACTGCCAACTAAATTTTGTATTAAAATTTTATTAAACTTGTACTAGGATTTTTATTCGAAACTATGTAGAATGCCAAATTTTTACAAGAGTAACAAAATGAAAACATTTAATCAGTCTTCTTGCAAAAAAAATGTGAGAACCTTACTACCACCCCTAATGAAGTTCTGAGAGAATATTTTTGATGAGGGTGGTTTCACCACTTTTAACATTTCTTTTGGATTTCTTTGATAACCGGAAGAGGAGTAATCCTTTAAAATGCCCTTTTGTCAAATTTCTTTTCAGGCAATTCTGTACAGGATACAAAAATATGTTTTTTTATTTAAACTTTCAAATCTTCTCACTGACGAACTGTACATTTTGGTTTATAAATTAATTGAGTCCAACGAACTTATTTTGACCTCTACTTCACTTAGTAGCTCTATGTCCCAATAATTTGGGGAAAAATCCATATATATATATATATATATATATATATATATATATATATATATATATATATATATATATATATTTATATATATATATATATATATATATATATATATATATATATATATATATATATATATATATATATAAATATATATATATATATATATATATATATATATATATATATATATATATATATATATATATATATATATATATATATATATATATATATATATATATATATATATATATATATATATATATATCAGACATCAAAAAACTCTCGAATTTCGTTGTCTAGAAGCTCTGAAACAGATAAAACAAGTACTGGCACCTGACTATTGACTTTCGATACGCTGCAATAGTTTATTATTTTCGGTGAAAATAAGACTTAAAACGCATGAGCAGCAGAACACTGTCACTACATTTCAATTATTTTGTTCTTTATGAATATAAAGTTTTTAATCCCCTGAAGGTACCTAGTGTGGAGGTGAGCAAAATCTTGAAATTCACTAATACCTAAACATGAAATCTCGATATTAAAATGGCGGCGATTAAGTAAAATACTTAGTTGACACTCCCATTGAATACCTTAAACCCTCTAACTCGATCGAAGAATCCTGTGTATGTGAGGGACTTCTTAAAAACATAATAATAATAATAATAATAATGTTTATTACATCCATTTAGACAATTACATAATTGTGTTGGACACGTCAATATTAATTAATTAGTAATTAGTAATAATTAGTTATTCATAAGTGATATATATAAAATAACTACATTAAAATAGCTGTGCTTGATGATATCTTTAGAAGCTGTGGAGATGCGCAAAACAGAAAAAACTGCGAAAAACCAATGAACATTTTGAAATGCCGAAAATTACTTTTTTAATATCAACTTAATCCAAATACTAATTTTCAACCCAGTTTGAGGGGTATTTTGAAGAGAAAAATACTTCATACTCCCTCCAAAGAGCCCTGGGAGACGGAATTTTGGACACGTTGTTCATAATAAGTTCCATATAATATATATATATATATATATATATATATATATATATATATATATATATATATATATATATATATATATATATATATTGTTTTTCAGGGCAACATATGCGGTGTTTACTTGCAGTTATAATTAAATCTATATGTATGGCTTAAAGATTTAGCGGAGATATTGAAAGTCGAATGTGATATCAATTATATTTTCAGTCCCACAAAACACCATTGAAATCTATGATGAATTAAAAGATCCATAATAATACCATAATATTTAAAAAAAATTAGAAATATATATTTTGTGGGATTCAGTCGAAATTTATCAATTGTAACATAAGTTTTGTTTCATCCAGAGATTTTCCAGACACTGTGTTTGAAAAAGCACTACTAGGAAAGATTCGTGTTACACAGTGTAATAATGTTTTGTGTGAATCTTTCAAAAATCATCATTTCACGTTCTTTAGTGAACAAGATTGGCATCAGTGACTGCCTCCAATAATAAATGTATTTGAACAAAACATCAAAAAACCAATATCTCAAAGAAAAATCAATACAACATTCATCCGAATAATAACAAAATTTTCACTTAGTTTAATCGACAAATTTATGATGATAATTATTTCTACTATATACAAACACAGAATCAACAAAATCTTATCGACTTTAAAACATCGGATCAAACTTTACCAATATTGTACCGACCGATTGTAGTGAACATCGAACAGACATTACAAAATTGATAATCTTCAGTTCACACAACACTTCACAGGAATCTGGGACGAAAGATCAATACTAAGTCACGCTCAGTTATTACGAGTCAGATAACAGGTTCGATGTTTAATTGTATTATATAAATGGAAAGTGAAGACGAACACATTTCGTGTTCGTACTCTGCCATCTACAATCTTGTTTCGAATGTGAAGTATTTCAAAAAGGATCCTATTGAAATTTCAATTCAACGTCATTTTAAATTAATGAATTGTTTTCATCGAAATCATATTTTTGAAGCGAATTCAGATTTCATGATCATTATATGTATTGTTCTAAGCTCGATGAATTTTTAGGTGGGGCGTGTGGAAAGTGGGGTGGGGGTGGGATTTCCGATGGTGGCGCTGGGGGAAGAGTCAAAGAATAGGGTACTATTTATCTTTTTTCAAAAATTTCTCATTGTGGCTGTGGCCGTCTTCAGTTATTAATTACGTGCTATTTAGTCCAATATCAACAGACAGGTCTGTTGATATTAGATGGGAAGGGAACCACAGAAACCTTCACCCACGTAATGTACAAAATAGGTTTAAAATATTTTATTGTTGTCTTTAAAAAGACATTACTTGTAATTTTGGAGATCACATGTTCTAAACTATACTTTCTTTTTAGAACAATTGCAAATTCTAGATGTTTAGATTTTGTCTACGAAGATGAGTTGTTATGGTTAGAGTTTGTTGTTTGTTGAATTATTTTGTTTTGATTTATGTTGTTTCTTAGAAAAATTGAAGAATTAAATCTGCGTATATTGAACTCAAATGTTTGATATATGTTCTATCATTTACGACTTTATTTAAATTTTTTTGAATATGTAACATTTCTAAAATTTCTCTGCGTTTTTGATCTTTTTCTATTTCTAAAATTTTTGTGCTATTAGAGTTGAAAGTATGATTCTCATTGTTTTTATGTTTTATTAGTGCTGTGGTTTGTGTTCTGGTATATTTGTGTGCTTTTAATCTTTCTTCTACATTTTGAAAAGTTTGTCCTATATATGATTTATTACAATTATTACAGGGTATACTATAAACAACATGAGATTTTTGTAGAAGAGGTGTTTTACTTTTTAATTTAGAATATTTTTGTTTAATTTGATTTTGTGCGGTGTGGGCTACTTCAATATCGTGTGGATTTAAAATTTGTGAAATTTTATTACTAAAATGAGGAATATATGGAAGAGGAATATATTTTTTGTTAATATTTTCTTTTTTTAATGTTTCTAATGTGTTGTAAAGTTTATGACTTCTATTTTTAGTGATTTTCTGTATAAGTTTTATTGGGTAATCGTTTTTCATGAGTAATTTATGGACATCTTGTAATCTTTCATGTCTGTGTGTAGGTGAAGTAAGTTTAAGTGCTTTGTCTATATATCCGATAATTAAACTCTTTTTTTGTGATAAATGATGTGTACTGTCGTAGTTCAATGTTCTTTGTGAAAAAATTCCTTTTCTATGCCATTTTGTGATAATTTCATTGTTTTTGTATATGAGAGTAATATCAAGAAAATTTAATGTATTGTTCGTTTCTTTTTCTAGAGTAAATTGTAATTTTCTATTAAAGTCGTTGAATTTTTTGAGAATATCATCAATAAAATCTTCTGATGTTATTATAAGGCAATCATCAACATACCTTTTGAAAGTTATAATTCGTTCATTCGAATTATTACATTTTCTTCTAAATATTCTAAAACTAATTGAGCTATAATACTGGAAATAGGACTTCCCATTGCTACACCATCAATTTGTTGGTAGAAGTTATTTTCATATTGAAAATAGTTTGTACCAAGAGCAAATTGAATTGCTTCTATAAAATCGGTTTTAGGAATATTTGTATAATTTTTGATAATATTCCATTTGTCATTAATTATTATTGGAACCAAAGAAATTTCAATTTTTTCAAAAGTTTTGATAAAGCCACGAATGTCGTGGCGAAACGTCAACTTTTTAATAAAATCGAGTTTTTTAAGATTCAACAACCCTGTTATTGCTAATAATTTTCAAGAGATTAGAAATAGTTCACAGGCAAGTACAATTCGAATAAATAATATATATATATATATATATATATATATATATATATATATATATATATATATATATATATATATATTTCTACAAAGTTTTCAGTTTATTGCAAATTTCCAGGTAATGATAATAATGATTACGGTTTGTCGTTATGTTGTCTATACGTTTCGGAGGATGCTTTACCTACTTCTTCGGTAATTTTATGTAGAAGGAATAGTCCATAATTAAATGCAATAAAATAAAATAAGTAAATTAAATACACTACACACTAAAACACGTTAAAAGTGTGCTCTTCTGAAATTAAAATCTAACTAAAATTACATAATATCTTACCTGTCTCTTTCGAGGGAACGCTCATATGTTAATGTCAATCCTCCGAAACTATTACCTGAAAATTTCCAATAGATTGAAACATATATATATATATATATATATATATATATATATATATATATATATATATATATATATTAATGTTTCCTAACATACACCGTCCAAGGTATATGGAGGCATTTCGATGTTTCGTGAACTCGTATAACCAGCTCCGCTAGGAGGTTTGTTTGATTAGTTTCAAATAAATGTCCTAGTTCACTTCATTTTATTGCCACGAACGTGTATCGATAACACGAAGAATTCTGTTTTTTTATATATATATATAATATATATATATATATATATATATATATATATATATATATATATATATATATATATATAAATATATATATATATATATATATATATATAAATATATATATATACCTAGTCATTTTCATTATATTCTTGAACCATTTTATTTATATTTAATACGGGGTCGTTACCTCAATTTTCATTCACAGCACCACATTTCTCAGAAAAAAGCTGTTGTCATTGGATAAGCAGACCGGGCAATAAGGCTCAGTGACCCAAACTACATTCACGCACAATAAATAAGGCAAAGCATGTACTATATCGAAACTCATACCGAAAAAAATTAGTGAACGCAATTTTCGAGCAAAGATATAAAAAACACCAAACACAGCAAATTAATAACAACAGCACTAATGTGGACAAAGTTCAAGAAAATTATCAATATCTGCCTGTACCATATATTCCAAGGCTGTCGGAAAACCTGGAAAAGCTTTTCAAAAAACATGACATAAAAATGTTTCATAAGGGACATAACTTGTTGCAATCTAACTTCAGCAAATTGAAAAGCAGAATACCAGATAATAGTAAAATGCACACCATATATCAGATACCATGCCTTGACTGCTCGGGTGTGTCCGACTAGCCAGCATTCGAAAAACAGACTGAATGGACATAAATATGATCGGAAGAACATCACCGCCTTGAAAAAACACGAACAAACATTAAAACATTAATTTGATTTCTCCTCCACAAAAATTTTCAAATCAGAATACCATAAAAGAAAACGTGAGTTTCATGAGATGATTTTTATAAAACAAACCCCGGATGCCATTAATGACAAAATAGATATCAAGAACCTTAGCAAAATATATAACAACATCTTGAGCAAATGATAAACAGGGAGGAACAACTGAAATTATAACAGGTGTTTCACTTTCTAACTAAAAGCGAAGGCTGACGTGTCTATGTAGACGAAAATTTTTTAAAATTTGTTACTGTGGATCATTGTCAAGTTTTTTTTTTGCGTAATATTTATAAATTGTTAATGTATTTCTGTGGTTTATGTGAAAAGTTTTTAATTCTGGTGAGTTAAGCCTGTTTTGATATTTACGATAAGTTATTATTTTTATTTTAGTGATGGTAACATATTGATGCAATCATCTTAATAAAGGTCAAAGTAACAGACCGAAACGTTAATGAAAATAAAATATATATATAATCGTAAGATTGTTTAACTGAACCAAAAATCCTACTAACTTTGTTCTTTAAATTAAAAAATTATTTATATAGATATATATATATATATATATATATATATATATATATATATATATATATATATATACATGTGTGGAGGTGATTTCGATATTCAGATATTTCAGTGCACTGTAAATAAAATATTTCTAAAACTTTTTGAAAATATTTGAGTTTACTTCAGTATCGATTGAACATTTGTTTGAAATTTTCTATTCGAATCAAAATATCAACTAAAATTCGAAATTCAAATATATTTTTATCAGTTGAATCTATTCCCAGACAATATTTTCCTTTTAATCTCCTTTATTCATAAAATCATAATAATTTTTTACATAATCAACTGTTACTTCTAAACAATGCCTGATGATAGCACTGGTATCGAAGTAATTAAATATACAGTGTTTGAATAATATTGAATTAAATTTATATATAATTGTAATAAAATATAAATAAATACTCTAGATAAACTCAAACTAACTTTATTATCAAACTATATGACGAAACCAACTAATAATCAACCTTATAGTTAACGAACATCTACAGAAAATAAGATTAACCCGTACTGTAACCGTTATAACTTGAAGTAAACTTCTAAATTAAAAACAAGATCTGTAGCAAAATCAGAATAATTCAAATAAACCGTGAAAATAAAAGTTGAGAAAAGGAACCATCACAACGTCAGAACTATGTCATACTCAGATCCATATTAATACTTCTAATACATTTGCTGATTCCATCTATTTCCTTCACTGAGCCAGGTAACTGATTAAAAACAGAAAATAACTTCGAAATAGGATTATAGAGCCCATATTCAGTCCTTACATTAGTCAGGTATATGTTACATAATGGTAATATGATTGTGATGCAGTATGTTCTGTAGTGAAATGAAAACTTTTTTAATAATATTTTCGTTAAAAATCTTAAGGTAGGCGCTATCTATATATCTACCTACTTATCATAAGCTCATAACGTTTTCATCTCTGATTATTATTGTTGCTTCAGTTCAGTGGTATTTAAAATTCGGTCAGTCTCTTGAATATTAATCAAATGAGACTGATTATGACGCAATTATGATGATTTTGAATTACACACGATCTATAAACTTCGAAATGTCAGTCGCTCTTTCCTAAATTCATAAATATAGAAATTGATCTATTATCAACAACGTGAAATTAAAGTCGATATTTGAAACAAAATATACTGGATATAGTCCAGTCAATGACCATTTTTCCGTGTATTAATCACATACAGCACCGATTTTCATGAAAAATTGGATTTAGGTTCTACTTACCATCTATTTCAAAGTCTACTATGTACTGGAGGTTGCTTCTTCCCAGGGGGTGGATGCCACCCCTTCTTGGGGGTGAAAAATTTTTCAGAGAGAATAAGTAGGTAAATCGATACATTGACTAATTCTAAGCAACTTTTATTCTATGAAGTTTTTTCTAAAGTCAGTTCTTTTCCACTTATTCGCGAGTGAAATTGTCGGATTTCAGGCAAAAAAAAAGTTTGCAGATTCTTTCTCTTAATAACTGGTAAAATATGCATTTAATCGAAGAAAATGTAGAGAGCAAATTTATAGCTCATAAAAAAACCAAGAAAATCGTGTATTTACGATTTATGCAGACCCAATGCAAACGGAATTATTGTTTGTTGAAAGTTGATTGGTATTTTCAATCGCCAAAATGAGTAGTTTCTACATACAATAATCAAAAACCAATGCATGTTTCAGGGGAAACTCATAAAACTTTTTTCAAAGTCCTTTAAAAAAACTTCGTTTTAATTTTTATGAAAGTTCCTAGCATCAAAACTAAGCGAGTTATGAAGAGAATAATGTCAATTCCCCTTTATCCGTTCGAAAAAAATAGTGAAATCCCACCCTCTCTTCAACCCCGTTTGAAAAAAATTGTTGCCACTTTACAATTCACTTCATTTATTATTTTATAATACGTTCTGAGTGTTTGACAAGTTCAAAGTACTTCTTTCCGAAGAAGATTGAGTTTGAAGAGAGAAAATCATTTTCGTAATTTATCGACAAATCGCCTTTTCTTCGAAATAACTCAAAAATGGTTGATGATACACAAAATTTTGAGGATTACGAAATTGTAGGTTTTTCTCATTCAAAAATTTTGGAGTTTCATTTTTTTTGTAGGATAAAAATTGAGTAAGATATGGCCATTTGAAGCTTACGTGTGTTCGCGCAAAGTGCCCTTTTAGCATGAACCTTTTTGAAAATAAGATCTGAAAATTTTTTTTTATTCAAATGAGCTTATAGCTCTTAAAAAAACTTACAAAATGCTTTTTTGAAGGATTTGATTGCTCGAAAACTAAGCTAGTTATGGGGAAAATTCCAAAAACACATTTTTGTAGGAATTAGAATATGTATATTAGTATATACTAATATAAAATTGAACTAGACTTACCTATTGTCTTTAATTGGTTTTATCACAAGCTATTGACAATAAATTTTGAAAAGACGTACTATCTACCTATGTGTAGCTATGTCAATCACCTTCCTAATTATGATACAATAAACATTAATAACCAAGGAAACAATATAAAACTCAAACAGACACACAAAGTCAAGTATTTGGGTATAACTGTGGATTGTCACCTTAGATGGGATCACCATATCACGTCCCTTGTAGGAACTCTGCGTTCTATTCTGGGAAGATGTAGATGTCTCAGTTCAGTTCTGGAATTACCCCAGTTGCGTATGTTTTACTTCGGTCTAATAGAATCGAGATTATCATACGGTATACTGGGATGGGGTGGAGCATCGGACTGTTATATAAAACAGTTATTAATTCTACAAAAGACAGTTCTAAAAATATTACTGAAGAGAGAACGCACTTATCCTTCGGAGCTTTTGTTCAGGGAAGCTCACGTATTAGATCTGAGGAAATTATACTTCAAGAGAGCAGTTTCATATTATTATAGGGATAGGGAATTCATTAAAAACCAAGTGCTTTGCCACGGATATTACACGAGAGGCGTTGGGGCCTCTAAAATAAAGACTATTTCATCAAAAAAGAGTATCGGTCTCAAGTGCCTAGCATATTTAGGGCCGAGATTTTTGAATCTTCTGCCGGCAACAATATTGAATTCTCCTTCATTTTGTTGCTTTAAACGGAGAATTAATATATTCCTTTTGGGCGAAGGTGCTAGTCCAGTGGAAGAGCTCTTTTCCTCTTAAAGTATTGTTGTGATATTGTGTTTTTGCTGTGATTTGCGCTAGTTCGCGGATACCTTTATTTTTGTGAATTATATAATATAGGCGGTAATATTAAGTATAGAGTAAATATTTTCCCATAGACAGCCAAAGGCTTTATGGGTGTACATTGTACATTTGAGGTTTTTATTTGGACTCGAAAGTGTAAATTTATTTTGAATGAAAATTGTATGAAAATTCTTATGTTATATATTATACACTGAGGGCAAATAAACTTATTATTATTATTATTATTATTATTATATTGATGAATACACATAGTGGTAAATACCAATCAACATTCAACAAGCAATACTTCCATTTGTATTGTTTCAGAATACATAATAAATACAAAATTTTCTTTGTTGTTTTATAAGCTGTAATTTTGCTCTTCCTAGGTTTTTCGATTAAATGCGTATTTTTCCAGTTATCCGCGACTATAAGAATCTGAAAACCAACAATTTCACTCGCGAATAAGTCGAAAAGTGTTGACTTCATGGAACAAACATTTTTTAGAATTAGTCAATTCATTGATTTCCATACTTATTTTCAATGAAAAATTTTTCAATCCCAAGAAGGGGTAGCATTCACTCCCAGAGAAAAAGCAACCCCCGGCACAAGGCAGATTTTGAAATAGATGGTAAGTAGAATCTAAATCCGAGTTTTCATATAAATCGGTGCTGTATGGGATAAATACACATATTAGGGGCAAGTCGGTTAATCATGCGCGGCGGCTAATGATGCGCAGCATATTAGTAGTAGAAAATGTCAACCATTTATTGGAATTCATACACTTCGTGCCATCCCTTAGAAGATAGTTAAAGTTGCGCAGCCATTTGGGCAATTTCCGCGGCAAACGCGGCTGTCATCGTGTCTGACTACTATTTTGGTTTACTCTAACTTTTGTGCGTGCGAAAAGAAGATTGAAAATGTTAATGAGGACTTTTTTGTTTGGGTAATTATACTAAAATAATCAACGTGGTTCTAGATATCGTAGGAGCGATTCATCTAAGGTAAAGAACCTCCAGTTTTATTTTGGTGAATTTTTATAAGCATTAGGTCCATGGCGGGTAATGGTGCGCCATGCGTACAATTAGCCAACTTTTTGAGTAAGAAGTTTTTGTTGTTATTCAGTATGAAACAAAATGTTCTATGAATAATTTCAGATGCTAAAATATACCCGCAAAACGAATAAAGCCTCTTGGGACGCAGACAAAATGAAAAATGTCTTGTGATTTGTTGCAAATGACGGAGCAGTTAGAGATGACGGAAGGAAGTTTTAACACCAAAATATACAATTCGCAAAAGAAAGAAAGATGGATATGATGGAGGATGTGATATTAGTGGGTCCACATCTCATTTTTTCACAGGTCCAAGAAACGAGTTTAGCGAGTCACGTACTAAAAATGGCAAAACTTTTTTATGGTGTCACAAGAAATGAACTTCTGCGATTAGCGTATTCTTATGCAGTAGCTAACAATTTAGCTCTAAAATTATAAATTTTGTAAGCAAAACCAGATTGAATTGCTAGCCATGATACCACATACATCTCATTGCTCACAGGCTTTAGATTTAGCATTTTATGGTCCACTGAAAGCTATTAAGGATATGACTGATTTTTGTATCTAAATTACAATTTTTTTATATTTTGTTAATGTTCTAACAAATATTATATGTATTCTGTAATGCTTCCTTTGATTATACCTGATACACCATACTATATTTACAGATTTCTGGTTGCGCACAGTTACCCTGACTGGTGCGCACAATTACCCACATAGGGTGGATAATCATGCGCATTGTCAGTTTATGTATTATTTCGTTCTCAGGCTCAGAACATATTTGGTTGTGATATTTAATTCATTGGTGTTATACCATATACAATGAAGAAGATCTATGCCAAAATTCAGGATTTTAGATGCTATATTCAAGAAAATATCAACCCGGCTTCTTAGGTGCGCACAATTCACCGACTTCCCCTTACACTTTTTTTTACCGTCATTGACTGGACTAATAGATAATTTCGTAGTAATAGTTCGTCGAGCATCACTTTTACATGACTGACATTGAAAGTGCCATTAGCCTTGGGCAGCGACGCTTCACTGAAGCATTACAGTAATTCGATGATAACTTCCTTATAAAGGTGATCTCAATATTGATATGTACATCCTAATGAAGGTTAATATCAGTTTGATATGTGCGTAGAAAAAAGTGTTGCTTTCGTGCATAAATGAATACTAGATATAATTTACAACATTGCGGTGTACTATTAAATAGTTTATAGATGGAGACAATATAATTATAGGTACCTAGGATTAACAGGCAGTTATTATTGTAAAAGTTCAATTATACAACATCGGTTAGAATCGGTACTTATTAGCCAATATCTCCAATTTACGGTTATATCTATAAAATCAGATATACCGTTGATTACGAATAGGCACAATTCTGATTTTTCAAAGAAAACAGATCATTTTTAAGCCCCAGGCTATCTCGTCTAGATGAAAGAGATTGCATAATATTCCTTTATAAAATTGAACAAAATATCGTTAATGGTACAAGAGTTCTCCTTCGCATATAATAAATGCTTATAAGAATTTAGTATCAATAGTTAATATATATACATATATATATATATATATATATATATATATATATATATATATATATATATATATACGAGGGTCGTTCGATAAGTCCTTAGAAAAAGATAGGAAAACACTGTTTTTTAGGGTATATTTTTTTTATTTCTCAACATAGTCTCCCTTCAGCTCTACACACTTTTCCAAACGTTTTTCCAAAATTTTTATGCCGTCCAAAAAATAGGATTTCGGAAGTTCTGCAAAATACTCATTCGTTTGAGCAATGATGTCCTCGTTGGAAGTGAACCGTCGTCCGCCAAGCCATTTCTTCAGATTGGGAAACAGGAAATAGTCACTTGGGACCAGATCTGGTGAATAAGCAGGATGCTGCAACAAGTTCATCTTCAATTCCACAATTTTGGCCATGGAAACAGCACAGGTGTGCACACGCGCATTGTCCTGATGCAAGAGGATTTTTTTCTTCTTCAAATGCGGACGTTTCTCTTCGATTTCCTCCCTCAACCGTTGCAATAACGACGCGTAATACGGCCCTGTTATCGTTTTTCCTTTTTCCAAGTAGTCGATGAAAATGATGCCCTGCGTATCCCAAAAGACTGTGGCCATCACCTTGCCGGCCGATGCCACTGTTTTCGCCTTCTTTGGAGTTCGTTCACCCTTGAAAATCCACTGTGATTACTGTCTCTTCGTTTCTGGAGTGTAGTAGTGGATCCAGGTTTCGTCCACAGTTACATATCGACGAAGGAATTCGGCAGGATTGCGACGGAAGAGCGCCAACATGACCTCAGAGTCGACCACACGATTGCACTTATTCTCCTCTGAGAGCAAACGCGGCACCCATCTTGCCGAAATTTTTTTCACAGACAATTTTTCATGCAAAATTGAAGCGACTGTACCTTGATATGCCTGTGGCCTCAACTAATTCGCGCACTTTAATTCGTCGATCGCTCAAAATCAGGTCGTGGATTTTATTGATGATTTCAGGAGTAGACACCTCCACTGGGCGTCCCGGACGATGTTCATCTTTTGTGGATGAACGGCCACGTTTAAATTCATTCACCCAATTATAGACTGTCGCAAACACAGGTGCAGAAGTGCCATGAACTGCATCCAACTCGGCTTTGATTTCTTTCGGCGTTAAGACTTTCAAATGGAAATGTTTGATGACAGCCCGGAACTCGCTTTTCTCCATTGTTATGTATAAACAAATGTTGTTGACTTTAATCGACGATAGAAATTGACCTACGTCATGGATCGAGCTGAAATTTTGACAGCTTTCCTATCGATAGTGCTGCTAACGGAAAAAAAATCTTTA
>JARQZK010005101.1:442500-457500 GCA_030704885.1 Cynegetis impunctata | reverse complement strand
GGCAAACAATTCCGCCGATCTGAGTCTCTTTTCAGGAACCTTAAAATGTACTGATTGGAGAAGAGAAGGAACCGAAAGGACGCCGTTCACCATTTTAAATATCAGACACATGTCGTTGATTTTCCTGCGGTTTTCTAAGGTGAGCATATTAAACCTCTTGAGAGCTTCGGAGTATTCATGGTTTTCAATTCGGAAGTTATTCCGATATGACATACAGCGGAGAAACTTGTGCTGTACGCGTTCCAACCGTCCCACGTGACACCCATAGTGAGGATTCCAAACTGGAGATGAAAAATTTAGCTTATTACAAATCAAAGAATAATACATCGTCAACAAAGTTTCATTCTTTTTGAACATCTTACTATGACGAAGGACGAAACCAAGCATTTTATTTGCCGATGACACGATGTTGTCTATATGCTCGATGAAATTCAGTTTTTCATCCAGAACCACTCCCAAATCCCGAATACTACTCACTTTCTGCAACTTATTCTGATCTAACGAGTAGTCAAACCAGATTTTATTGGTATTTCTTGTAAAAGAAATTTGAAAACATTTTTCCATGTTCAGAAAAAGGAAATTTTTTCTGCAGTAGTCACGGAATCTATTTAAATCCTGCAGCAGCAAACAACAATCATCGAAGCTCTTCACCCTCAAAAAAATCTTTAAATCATCCGCAAACAGCAGAAATCTGGCATAATGAAAACATGACGATATATCATTCATATAGATAATGAAAAAGAGAGGTCCGAGGTGGGACCCTTGCGGTACTCCAGATGAACTGAGAAATGTTCTCGACGCTTGTCCATGAACACATACAAATTGTGATCTGTGGGATATGTAAGATGTTATCCATCTAAGCAGATCACCACAAATTCCCACCTCCGCAAGTCGATGCAATAGCACCGAATGATTAATTTTGTCAAATGCTTTTTTTAGGTCAGTGTATATAACGTCAGTTTGATGTTTTGATTCAAACCCTTCAGAAACATATTCCACCATACTAATTAGGTTCGTTTCCAGACTACGACCCTTTATGAAACCGTGCTGATTCTCAATTATCAAGTTTTTCACATGATTCTCGATATATTTATAAACTAAGGCTTCAAATATTTTAGGAATTGTTGAGATGATAGCTATTGGCCTATAGTTCTGAACCAAGTCCTTACGACCCCCCTTGTACACTGGAATTATTTTCGATAATCTCCAACGATAAGGAAAAGCACCAACTCTGAGCGACCGGTTGAAAATAATCGTTAATGGAAGTGCAAGAGACCTGTGACAATTTTTCAAAAATATCGGCGGAACTTCATCCGGACCCGGGCCCCTGTTAGGATTCAATGTTCTCAAGGCCTCCTCAACGCTTGCCTCAGAGAGCGAAATCTCTCCTAAATAATCGCTACTGTAGACGTTCTCGACATGATCAAAATTGTCATTGCAATCTAATGTGGGCTCAAAAACAGAACTGAAAAAATCGGCAAAAAGATTCGAAACATCCTCGGGAGACGAGGCCTCCAGATCGTCCTTCCTCATAACCGACGGAAACGAGCTATGACGTCTTTTATGTGAAATGTACTTGAAGAAATTACTCGAATTATAGGATATCTGTTGCTCAATAGTTTCTAGATAGCGATAAAAGTCTCTAGATATGAGTCTGTGCGAAAGGACCTCAGAAGTTTGAAATGATTGTAATGATGAATATTTTTGTAGATTTTAAATTTTTTGTGAAATGTATTCTTCTGATTGATAGTTCTTATTGTTTCTTTCGAATAATATAAAGGAAATTTATTATTTATCTTAGTTTTAGGTATATATTTATCAATTAAACTTTTCAATATGTCATAGAGGACATCTACACTTTCGTCCACACTAATGTATTCTAACAATGAGCTCCAATCTCGTTCGAGAAGATCAGAGTTCAAATCATCGTAGTTGCCCTTTCGGAAATTCAACCTCTGTGAAGAAGTTTTCCTCAAATAATCGTGAATACTAACATCAAACAGAAATTCAATTGTTGGGTGAAGATCATCCTCATTAACCAAAGGTGTCTCACATCTCATGAGACTATTTACTCTTATCTTGTTACACAATATCAAATCAAGCATCTTATTTTTTGAATTAGGAATATTATTGAATTGTTTCAATTCCAGAAAGTTTAAAGAATCAATAAAATTTGCGTATTTATTATCAAGTAATGTTGGTTCTAAAAAGTCACATGATGACCGACTCACCCATCCCAATGATGCACAATTGAAATCGCCACAGATCAACAACACATCCGAATCACGAATCCTCGCCTTATTGGATTCCAACTTGCTTACAAACATTGTGTAAGCCTCGTCATTGCCGGGTGCAATGTACACGCAACACATATACACGTTTTTCTTATTAACTTTGATTTTCAACCAAATGTCTTCTGCTCCACTCTCAAATTCCAGCAACCGGTTTGCATTCAATTCGTTACGTACGATCACAAACACACCCCCGCCATCCTTTTTAATGGATTTACTCAAGTCTCTATCTCGCCTAAAAATAGTGTACTGATCGTCCACCACCTCTCTGTCCAACACGCCCTCGTTTAGCCATGACTCCGTAACCATAATCACGTCGAATGAATAAGCTGTCACATTGATCTTAAAGGTATGTAGTTTTGTACGCAAACCACGCACATTTTGATACATGACGTGCATAGCCATTTTTGTGTGATAATTTTGAATTTAGTGCACTAATGCACAAATTCTTAGTTAAGAAATACCTTGTTAAAAACTTGATTTGGAAAGTTTTGTACATATAACTGGTACCACTGTTTAATACTAGACTGTAAATTTGACAAAGGATAGTAAGTAGTGAAAAAATGGATGGAAATATAATAATCTTATTATATCAATTTGAGGTTAAGCATTTCCTAAATACTCTAGGTAGACCTAACGTTAGGTATTTGCTATCGTCCTCAGGCATTACTTAACGCGTGGTGAAACGCAAATTGCACTTAGGAATTCCTAAATCCGATTTAAGTATTGCCTAACTTTAGGAATTTCACTATTTCATCAATATTTTATTTGTAAGCAATTGTTCATTTTAACCCCAATAGACAGGACCTCAGTATTTGATAAGTCTCGTTCATATAGGGAACTTCTAGAGATCATTCAAACATCTTCTTCTGAGTAAAGCATTATATTGCATAGATGAGATTATTTGAATGAAATATTACCATAGATTTCAATGTCCTATACTCGTTCGTTTTTTGTATTAAAATTTGTTTTGATTGTTATTAAATATCTATATTTCATTTATATTATTTTTTTATTGTTCATACTGTTTCAATGTATTACTATTTATGTAACAAATTTTTGATGAGTTGATATGAGTATGTAGGTAAGAATATTCATTTGTTATATTTTACTTTTTTTTTTTGAAATCCTTTATTTCAGAAAATATACAAGATACAATAACATCAACAACTTCCTAAACAGTGTATCAAACACTGGTATCGGAATCAACAACCTAACCTAACAATGGTGTTATTCTATTTCATACTATTACGTTACAATAAACGAATACAAGCTGTGGAGCCCTACGAACGAATAAACTATGGTTATTATTATTATTGTAACCATTATGGTTTTTGTACTATCATACCAGACATCAGATATCATTTGAATTAAGCTCTGTGGGCACCCGCTTTCCGGCTCGTGGCGGTGATTTTTGTTATGTCCCAGAAATTTTCTGATGATCAGGCCAGTAGAGAGTACTTCTGATCTCTGTTGTTTCTTGTATTAGAGATTTTTCAGGTATATAAAAACAAGTTAATCTTCGTTCCTCGGTAATATATACTAAGTTGGATCAATTGATTTACTTATCCTATCTAGAATAAAACAGAAGATAAAATACTCAAAAGTCTAAAAAGAGTTACATTTTTGAAAATTGTCTCGCCTTATAGAAGACTTATAAGGGGTATTTTAAAGTAGAAGGATTCGATCGCCTTATGCAGAATTACAATTAATAATCTTTAAAACCATAGCCCAGTAGCTAAACCAATTGAAGTAAATTCAGAAGACTATTCGAAAAATATTTTCATATAAATAGTGATACTATCAACATGATATAATATATCATATAGATTTTCATCGAAGTTATAAATGATAAATTATTTCAAATTATCGTTAAATGTAATGTTTCGCGTCGAAACAAGAAAAAACTTCCAGAGTTTAAAAATACCTGTGTAAAATTTCCAAGAGAGATAAAAATTCGATTTGAATTTTCTCCTAAAATATGCACATCAGGAAAACAAATAGCATTTCTATTTTAATGATGAATATTTATTAATCAAATTCATGAAAACTTTTCCAACCAAATTATCTTTAGTAATCTGAATACATGAAACTAGCAACTAAAAAACTGAGATGAGATGCTATTCATCAGCTTCAACATCAACGAAGTAACGAAACTGTTGAAGGTCTCAGAAATTATATCGGACCTAAAATGATGCACGACGTAACAAATTATATAAATTCTTGCCACGTGTAGAATTTTAAAATATGCAATAAAGAAACTATATTCTAATCTAATAGTTTCAGAAAAACTTCTCCATATTATAAATGCAAATATTTTTAAATTTGAAGATGGTTTAAATATCTAAACATCCTACATGAATATTCATAACAAGATCAAACTTTCTCTATTAAGGTAAGAAACTCGTAAGCAGTAGAGCTCCATCAGTAAGGTCGTCTTTTCTTTTTATTGTTACATACAAATTATTGACCTCCTAAGTCAATTTTGAGGAATTGAAGAAGTTCACTCCTAGAATATCTGCAAAAATGCTTGAAACTTCCGAATATAAAGTACGGCAGTCAAAAAAATATTTTATTTTTAATTGATTTTACCTTAGATACGGTTGCTATAAATACACTCATTATGCCCTAGGGCGTTATGAGCGGGAATTATGGATCATAACGCCCGCTCATTGTACGAGGACAACTGAAGCAACTTCCATTGATTGAATACTTGATAATCCTTGTCGTATACGACTCTGGATTTCTGCAGCAATGAATTATTCGCAGCATTGGCTGCATTTTCTATGATATTTTTGGGTGAAATCATTTTCATTTCTATTATTTCTATAAGACTACACAAAGAGAGCATCAAGACATTCACTAAATATGATGACAAAAATATTCACAAACGTCAAAATATCAAAAAATGCAAAGTATTTATATATTTATACTTTCTACAACTCGATTCAATTTACAAAAGAAGTAGAAAACGAAAACGGTACCTTGAATTTCTTAGACGTTCAGATTGCTAGGAATTTGAATTCTCTTACTTTCAACATTTATAGAAAACCAACCTTCACAGATACTTTAATTCACAGCGACAGTAACCAACACATTAAAATAAAACTCAGTGCTTTTCATTCGTTCATACATAGGTTGTTCACGATTCCATTATCGGAAACAAATTTTCAAACTGAAGTTAATACAATTAAATTATTAGCCATCAATAACGGTTACAATGAAAGTCTTATCGACAAGCTCATTGGGAAAAAACGAATAAAGTATCTGTTGCATTCAATATATCCTACGCAAACTATTAATGAAGCACAAAAATACTTCCCAATAAATTATGTGCCTAATTGGAGTAGCAAAATTTATAAGAGACTATCGAAAAATAACGTTAAAACAATTTGTACAAATAAAAGAAACTTGAAGTCATGCTTGGTCAATAATAAAGAAAAATCTAACATCGGAGAAAACAGTGGTATTTACAAAATATTTTGCGACGAATGTCCTGCTTTCTATATCGGACAGACAGGAAGGAATATAAATATTCGTGTTGAAGAACATAAAAAGTCAATTTTACAAAACAAAAATACCACTGGCTTCTCTGAACATTGTATAAAATTCAATCACTTCCTGGATTTCAACAAAACCAAATTGTTACATTCAGGTAACAAAGGAAAACGCCTTGACCTTCTTGAAATTCTCGAAATAAGTTCCGCCCATAATAGTCAATTACCCCTTGTAAACGAACAAATTGATTTTCAGCTATCACCTTTGCTTTTGACTGTTTTATAAATTAGGATGTAATACTCTCCTGTAGTCAGTCTTGATAATGAGTTCATAACTCGAAACATGTCGACTTTTCGTCACTGCTAAATACAGTGTCTAAATATTTTTTATATTGTGAAACATAAGCCAAGTGTTTTTATTTTAAAGTTTATACTTTATTCTGACATGCCTACTATGAGAAGGAAAATGGAAAGTATAGGAGCAATGAACCGATTTTAAAATCGATTTTTCATTATAATAAAATAATTTTTTCGTGAAAAATAAATTCTTGTATGCATCACGTGCGTAACTAGATCTTAACGCTCATCGGTCAACGTTCATACCTTTGGCCAAAGGTCCTCGGGCCGAATGTTACCCTCCGGGCGTTAGAATCTATATAACGCACTTGGTACATAAATAACTATTCAACTGGTTTCTATTGCTTCCATCGAAAAAACGGTTTGTTATGATCTCACATGAAACTCTACATTTGCTTTAAATTATTCTAATGTTACAAAAATGGGCAATGACTAATATGACAGAAAATAATACAAATTGAATCACAGTAGCAGTTTTTCATGAAGTATGATGTAAAAACTACGTTTTCGAAAACTTATAATCTAATCTCATCTCCCTTGGGACCTACAGTTTAACGGCGTTTCCGGAAAGCGTGAATTACCCAACTATTTGAATTTTTCGAACCACTTATACTCATAGACATACACAAATATCCACACCTAATCCAGGATTCCAAAACAGCACGCCTGCTTCAAAGATGGTCACTCTACCTCTGTTCCACAAGAGGTGTGTATAACTTATAATAATTGAACTTATAGTGATTCTCAAGGGCATTCAAACAAATTGTTGTATTCTGGAGGATTGGCCAATAGGTACCCAGCAACCTAAAAAATAAATATCGTTCAAAAATCACAGTCTAGTAATATTTAAACCTGCTAATGATTTAAACCTGTCATAATTTTTGTTTTCGAGAAAGTAATACTTTGTTATTATACCAGATAACTTAATTGAGCACCTTATTTTGAAAAAATGATGTATTTCAAGGAATGGATCGAAACAATATTTAAAAAAATGCTACGAACATATAGGTATAGAGATTCACGGCTTGACTTGATATTCAAGCTACTTGACTTGATATTCAAGCTACTTGACTTGACTTGACTTGATTATCAAGTCAAGTTCAAGTCAAGTAGTAGTTTTTAATGTCAAGTCGAGTCAAGTATTTATTTATCAAGTACTTGAAAAATCAAGTACTTCTATCAAGCTACTTGATTTTTAGCAGTTTTGTCTTGAAATTGTTCCGATACTTACAAACTCGACCTATTATCGACCACTCCGTGTCTGTAGGCTTCAAAGTTTTAATATTTTTTGTGTGTGTTATCACAAAGAATGTTCATAGAATTTCTCATATTGAGGCCCCATCGCAGCATATCCGAAGTTGAATTCCATCTTGTTATGACATCTAATTTGGCATAGCCATTGTTAAATTCAGATAGAGCAAAATTTTTCGAAATCGAATTTTTTTATGCCTTTTCAATGCCTTTTTTGCAGATGTTCCACAATTTTTCATTTTTAGTGCGGTGGGTTTCGTTGTGGAAAGCGTGCATTTCCCTTGCTTATCAGTCTTTTTCGTACTCTTCGGATCTTGTTGAACGGTGAAATAATCTGTGACTTTTTTCTTTCAATTAGTCTTAGTTTTTTTGTGTGCCGGCTCGTGCACAAGTTCATGATCTTCGGATTGAGAAGTATTTTCCTCTAACACATATTCTGATTCGCTGGTCTCTGATTTCATTATTTCCGATGAATTACACATTTTTTTCTTTTGAAAGGCACAGGTTTAAACACTTATGTAATTTTGTGATGCAACAACTTAACAAGTCACACACTTGGACAAAACTACCATTCACCTAGGGCGTGTATGTATCCATAATAAGCAAGACTGCGCGATTGATGCAGTCAGCTCGGAGCTCGGGGAACCCCCGTATTTTGTCTAAGCGCGATCGAGCTTGCAGATATATACGCCGTGCGACACGTGCGTATCAAGATCAAGAAATATCAAGTAGCTTGATTTCAAGTAATAATTATCTCAAATCAAGCCAAGTCAAGTATGTAAATTGTCACGAGCTTGATTTTCAAGTCAACTCAAGTAGTTTGTTAAAATATCAAGCTACTTGACTTGATGAATCTCTATATAGGTACATCAACAATTTCTTTCAATTCACAAAAAAGTCGCATCAACCATGAAGGGTTATTAGCTACGATACAGTAAGTAATTAGACAGAATTAAAAGCATTAATCAAATTCAAATATGTGATTATATTATCACAATTTTCATTCTGAAATATGTCTTCAAATTTATTAGATAGTAGACAATGTTCTCGTTGAGCTTGGTGCTTAGGACATTCTATGAGGATATGTTTCACTGATATATTTATATTACATAAGTCACATATTGGATTCACTTTCGATTTGAACACTTTTTTTATGTAGTGAAAATATTTCGTTAAAAGAGCAACTGTTTATTGGAGTCTTATCATCATTTTAGCGAACAATGCCAGTTCTAACGTCAATAAAATTGCACAAATATTCATACTCAAAAACTACCATATTGCACGAATACAATAACATTAATAAACCGTCTCTATTATTAACGAAATGAAAATTTAATGAACAACTTACGTTTGTGCAATTATCGAAACCCACATAAATGAAAGAGAAATTTTTTTCAAGGATAGCTTCCAAATTGTCCGAACGTTTATTAACATATGGCAATGTTTCGTTTTCATTACTTTATCATTAACATTCATGAACTTCACTGAACAATTGTAAACGCCTACATGAAGAATTTCATGATACAACAATTCGGTAGTATACTCCAAATTTGGCTATCGGAATCAGAACTACCACGTAAATTAAATATTACTGAGGCTTCAATAACGATGACGTAAATACGTAAAATAATCTGACATGTAAATCCTTAAGCGAATAGGCATTTGAAAAATTCAAGGGTAATAAAAAAATACAACAACAGGTGTTCTAGTGCTATATGTATATATTTATTCATTTTTGAATTTGCCATTATCCCACAAAAAATCATTACTTTCCTCTGCTATAATTAAATTAGTATCTTCAAATTGAATTTATTATGTTTACTATCGAAAAAGAATATTGCAATTGAAACAGATTCAGCCGTTCGGTGTCTGTAATAGGTACTAGTACTGGAAATGAAGCTCAAAAAATGAAGGACACCCTACTACGTAGCACTACGAATGATAAAACCCCTCGGCGCATGTGCATGTCGTCAATATTTTCTGAATATACCTATTATATAAATTAAATAACAGTGAAAGTCGATTTTACGAATGAAATGAAGGAAAATAGCAATAAATGTATTAATAAGTCGATATTACGAATAAAATCCGTGAAAATTTAGCAAAAAAATTCATTGCTTGACTGTCGAATTTGAATATCGTAGCCCGGCTCATTTTGCTGCAAATTATGAATCAAATTGATGCTATCTCTATGGATGGGAAGCAGACACAGACGCAGAATCAAGCTTAAGCTATCAACGTCGCCTGGTTACCGTGGCACACAGAGCACTTCGACGCATGTTTTGTAGGACTTCGTACATATCTACCTTGGCGCATGCGCATATCGTAATGCCGATCTAAAAAACGCTATAATTTTTTATTCTTCGTTGGGAAAAATTGGGAATTCAAATTCCCTAATGAAATAATATGTGTTTTATCGATATCCGTTGGAATTTTTAAAATCGGACCAGTTACCAACTTTTTGTCGTGAGACTATAACCCCTTTAGCTTCGCCTCGAGGTAAAAATACAACCACAAGTTTTCTAGTGCTATATGTATATATCTATTCATTTTTGAATTAGCCATTATCCCACAGAAAATCATTACTTTCTTCTGCTATAATTAGATTAATATCTTTAAATTGAATCTACTATGTTTCAGGTTTCATAAAATAACGACGGTCGTGATCGTCGCTGGCTCTTGGACTAATATTTTTAGAGCTATTCGCAAAAACCTTTTAAAAACATCGATTTTTTCGACGCAAACCTGTTACTTTCAACCGCGAGTAACTCAAAAAATATTAGTTTTAAGAAAATGTATGAAACATTTTTTTCTAAGAATTACTTTTCCCATAGAGTCCTACAGTTAAAATGTAGTAAAAATTTTCCACCCCCGAGATGGGATGGCAAGCACCCTCAAGGTTTTAACGTACACCGGCATTATATATAAAATGATCCTCGGGCTATTCCCTACCTTCTGTGAAAATTTCACGTAATTCCATGCTGCACGAAAAAATTGCGAGCAAAAATGCTTTATTTCCTGTACTATACGTCTATCTTCAGTGCTTATAATAATAGTATATTATTCAACGAGCACAAAATGATTGCTATTTTTCACGAGGGTGAAGTTTGCGACACGAGCTGCAAGCGAGTGTCGCAATTCATCCGAGTGAAAAATTGTAATTTTGTGCGAGTAGAATACTATACTTTGTCCACGACTTCCTCGAAAAAATTAGTAATAATCTGCATTTTCAACAATAAAAATAGTTATCAAAAGCGTTGACATAACATTTTCTGTGTTCACTGAAAACTGCATACTCACGTAAACGTCAACTATTTCACTTGACATCGATTCCATTCCTTTCTTTCACTCTGATAAAAATGAAATAGATAATTTATTAGAGTAAATATTCAATAAGTTGGGCATTATATTAAATATTAGTTTAATAATTTGCCTAAAAGTTATCTTAGTTACATAAAACCTAAAAATCTGATAACAATACTATCCTAACAATGTGAAGGATAGTCTCAAGTTTGGACATACGTTTTGAGTGTGACGTCATGCAGTGTATAATAAACCATTATACACACTAGTGAATAATAGGTATGATTATACTTCAGGAAGCACACGTATAATGAATGATTTATAGTACAGTCGTGGACAAACTAACTAAAATTAGACCAATTTCTCGATTATATGGATTATGGTCGTCTATATATTTCTCTAATTTCGTAATAAATGAAACAAATACGTTCAAATTAATTAACAAAAGTTTCAGCGTGAACAATGGCAATTAAGAACTGAGCAAAAGCAATTCCACCATACAAAATAACGTATGCTGAAGAAGATTCGATTTCAAAATACTACTTTATGTAATTAAATGAATAATTTAAGAGTTATTAATGTTCCTGCATCGCCACTATCGTATAAGAACTACTAGGAAGTATTTCTTGTGGTCATTCCTACTAATAGTAACGATTTCACCGAATTCAATGTTGAAATTATACATAATGAGATTACATTATACTTTTACATGATGAATAAATAGTACTTCAATGAACTATAAATCATGTTGCTTTGCACACAATTTTCGACATGGGAAATAAAATGATTTAAAGAGTTATCGAAATGTAAGGAAACGTCCATCCAAATTCACAACTTTCATCAGATTTAAACTAATTGATTTCATAAAAATGGTTTATGATGACTAGTTGGATATCTTCATTTTGGCAGAACTATGACAAAAGCTTCCGAAACGGATAAAGTTATTCATATTTCAGGAAATGGAGATTTTGAGGACAGGTATCGAATAACTCTGTGTGATTTGAATTTCATATTGAATTCGAACTTTAAAAAGTATCACATAAAAACAATGCATTCGCTTTTTTCTGTTTTCTTTATTCTATATACCTAGACCTTTTGAAGCAGTATCGCTTACTTAACTGAAATCTGATTCTTTTCAGAGACTGCTTTCAAATATATTGAATAAGTTTTGAAATAAGGTACGCGAAGGAAATATGCCCATGTTAAAAAGAAAAAAATATAAACTTTAAAATAACAACACTTGGCTTATGTTTCACAATATAAAAAAATATTTAGATACTGTATTTAGCAGTAACGAAAAGTCGACATGTTTCGATTTATGAACTCATTATCAAGACTGACTACAGGAGAGTATTA
Source organism: Cynegetis impunctata (assembly GCA_030704885.1). NCBI lineage: Eukaryota > Metazoa > Arthropoda > Insecta > Coleoptera > Coccinellidae > Cynegetis > Cynegetis impunctata. The sequence goes on along the minus strand of JARQZK010005101.1, from coordinate 445,445 downwards.
CATCCTTATTTATAAAACAGACAAAAGCAAAGGTGATACCTGAAAATCAATTTTTTCGTTTACAAGGGGTAATTGACTATTATGGGCGGAACTTATTTCGAGAATTTCAAGAAGGTCAAGGCGTTTACCCTTGTTACCTGAATGTAACAATTTGGTTTTGTTGAAATCCAGGAAGTGATTGAATTTTATACAATGTTCAGAGAAGCCAGTGGTATTTTTGTTTTGTAAAATTGACTTTTTATGTTCTTCAACACGAATATTTATATTCCTTCCTGTCTGTCCAATATAGAAAGCAGGACATTCGTCGCAAAATATTTTGTATATACCACTGTTTTCTCCGATGTTAGATTTTTCTTTATTATTGACCAAGAATGACTTCAAGTTTCTTTTATTTGTACAAATTGTTTTAACGTTATTTTTCGATAGTCTGTTACAAATTTTGCTATTCAACTTAAGCACATAATTTATTGGGAAGTATTTTTGTTCTTCATTAATAGTTTGCGTGGGGTATATTGAATGCAACAGATACTTCATTCGTTTTTTCCCAATGAGCTTGTCGATAAGACTTTCATTGTAACCGTTATTGATGGCTAATAATATAATTGTATTAACTTCAGTTTGAAAATTTGTTTCCGATAATGGAATCGTGAACAACCTATGTATGAACGAATGAAAAGCACTGAGTTTTATTTTAATGTGTTGGTTACTGTCGCTGTGAATTAAAGTATCTGTGAAGGTTGGTTTTCTATAAATGTTGAAAGTAAGAGAATTCAAATTCCTAGCAATCAGAACGTCTAAGAAATTCAAGGTACCGTTTTCGTTTTTATGCAAATACTCTCTCAATACTCTCCTGTAGTCAGTCTTGATAATGAGTTCATAACTCGAAACATGTCGACTTTTCATTACTGCTAAATACAGTATTTTGTGAAACATAAGCCAAGTGTTTTTATTTTAAAGGCAGCTGAAAAAATTTTGATAGTTTCGTTCTGCCTAGAAAAAAATTCTAGATACCCAGATTTGTTTCATTAGGAGCCGCATCTGGAAGCGATGCACTGTATTGTAAAGCTACAGTTCCACCGGAGTATCATTGTGGAAAAATTTTGTTGCTGTTGCATGTTTCCAAAAAATGTTCTCAAATGTTCGTAAATGTTCCTTAAATTTCATTATGTTTCAGCAACAAATGTTAACTGTTTCTAGTTGTCATCTTTCAATCTACGATTCCAGTAATAAAAAGTCGACATGTTTCGAGCTATGAACTCATTATCAAGACTGACTACAGGAGAGTATTGCATCGTAATTTATAAAACAGACAAAAGCAAAGGTGATACCTGAAAATCAATTTGTTCGTTTACAAGGGGTAATTGACTATTATGGGCGGAACTTATTTCGATAATTTCGAGAAGGTCAAGACGTTTACCCTTGTTACCTGAATGTAACAATTTGGTTTTGTTGAAATCCAGGAAATGATTGAATTTTATACAATGTTCAGAGAAGCCAGTGGTATTTTTGTTTTGTAAAATTGACTTTTTATGTTCTTCAACACGAATATTTATATTCCTTACTGTCTGTCCAATATAGAAAGCAGGACATTCGTCGCAAAATATTCTGTAAATACCACTGTTTTCTCCGATGTTAGATTTTTCTTTATTATTGACCAAGAATGACTTCAAGTTTCTTTTATTTGTACAAATTGTTTTAACGTTATTTTTCGATAGTCTGTTACAAATTTTGCTACTCAAATTAGGCACATAATTTATTGGGAGGTATTTTTGTTCTTCATTAATAGTTTGCGTGGGGTATATTAAATGCAACAGATAGGGTGTGGCGGGGCAATTATAAGACATCCGACATTTCGGGTAAAAATAAGACTTCTACAAATAACGTCGATGGGATATTTTTTATTAATCATAATTCAGTTCAAAATGAAGTTTAAAATGTAAAGATTAAGTTATGTTTTTTTCACAATCTTTACTAATAGTGTTTCAGAATTATTTTACTAAATGTTTCTGATCCAAAAATTTGGCGCGAAAACTTTACTTCAGCGTTGACAAACTTTTAACACTGTTGCTCGATTGTACCCCGCGAACGCACGGCCTCCCGCCCCGCAACGCCGTATGGGATGTTCTTGCGAGGGTGATACGTCATTTTAGTTTATCTTTTGCTAGCGCACAGTGGATACGTATTTTTTTTGAGGGAAAAAACGAGACACGCGTTCGAGAAAATATAAGACAGCTTTCGTGTAAAAATAAGACAAGACCTTAGTGAGAATGCCTCGAAATTACGGCCATACAACAAAAAATGCAAAGAAATATTATATAGGTAGCTAAAAAGGGACCTGAGGACAGGGATAACATAACAGTGTTATACTTAAAAAGAACAACAAAGATCTACTTCGCATATCCTGCTACAGATATAATATATTCGATCCACTAAAACGAAATTATCACGAAACTGCCAAATCCAAAGCAAAAAAAATAAACGAAGTGCTCTAATGTTTGATGTTGACCTAGAAAAGTATGATATTAATTAGTGTAAAAATGTCTCATATAATTCCCTATTATGATTTTTTACAATCGTTTCTTTGTGGCTATCTATTCGTTTATTTGTTGTAACCTTTAATGTCAATAATAAATTAGTATAAGTTCTACTGTAATTTTGAACTAACTACTTGTTTGCCAAATAAAAACAATACAAAGACTTATAGAAGTTACGTAAAACATTATTGGTGATGTTGGTTTTTCAATCTTAAAATAAAAATTATAAGATTATTTTGACTGTAAAAGCTATTTTGTATTATTTTTATACCTATCTGTCTTGAAATAACGCACGCAGTTGAATAACACGTAAACCGTAGGAATTGTATACTGTCTTATATTTGAACTACGCTGTTTTATATTTACCCCGTAGCGAAGGAAAAATATGAGACACATATTTTATGTAAAAAG